>VXBI01013604.1:406276-457423 GCA_013397375.1 Toxostoma redivivum
TTTTGTGACAGAAGCAATGTATTGGCATTTGATTGAACGTCTTTCACTGTGCAGTGCTCTCTGTACATGGCACAGGGAGCTGTTACCATTAAAGCCGATGATACTCTGAACCCCTCAGGGCAGCAGCAGGGAGCAGCAGCATCACCCCAGCGGGTCTCTGAGCACCCAGGTGGGGTCTCCCCTGTGCTGTGCTTTGGACAGACCAGCTTGAAATGGCTTTTTCTCTGCATTAGGAGAGAAGAAAATTCGTATTGTCGCAAAAGCAGGGCAGCAGTGCCCTCTCCCGGGCAGCTCGCGGTGTTTCCATCCCCTCGCAGGTGGAGGAGGCGGGCAGGGAGCTCCGGGAAGGAGCCAGGGAGGGTCCCTGAGCTCAGTGCCATCCCCAGCTTCCATCTGCCTGACTTTCCTGGGATGGAGTTCCTGCAGACCTTTCTTTTTCCCACAGTCACATTAGCAATCTCCTGTCAAAACACCCACTACTCTTGTCCCTGTTAGTGACTTCAGTCCCGTTGAGTTTCCCCATGGATACACAGAGTTCCTGTTTAATGTCATGGGCAGATGGGCATAGTGTGACACTTGCCATCACTGTCTGTCAGTGAGGCAGATACTGAACAAGACAAGGTTTAACTGGACCAAGAAAGAAGTGCAGAAAATGCCAAACAAAACTCAGAGCAGTTGCTTTGCAGTTAATACTGTTGAACTCTTATGTTATGTTAGAAAATCATAGACTCGGACTAAGGGAAAATGGGATACCTAGGCACCAGTTACAGCTCAAAACACTCAGTTTATAGTGTAAATCTGTAGAGCACCTTCTCTTTATTCTGGAAAGAATAACATGGAGGTTTGATCATGCTTTACAGGCACATCTCAAGAATACACAGAAATTTAAGGGAAAATGTCATACCTTTTTCCTCCTTTTTCCTCCAAGAACAAGGACTGGTACCTTAGTAGTATGTGCAGAGGGAAGGAAATAAATAGCAGAGCATGGTGTATTCAGACATTCCTGATTTTTGAAGGGAGGTGAACATTCAGATGCAATTGCTGAATTCATGGACACTTCTTGATCCAAAATATAAAAACTGCAGAATCCAGTGTTCTGTTGAGCCTGGTATAAAAATATACTTTTTTTTGTACATAGAGCTCCTTGACAATTACACAGGATTAAGATGCAACTTGAATTAAATGACTGTTATTCCAGACTACTGATGTTCTAATTATGCACTTGTCTTCATCATGTAGATTTGTGATATTTCTAGTATTTAATTTTTTAAAAATGTGACACCTACAGAGTTAGTAGTGCCATTGTGTATTTAGATACACTGATAGATGAATATCTGTGTAGATGTTTTGTACCCTAAAGAATTTTCTTTGCCAAATGTTTATGTCAAGAAAATGAAATCATGGCAAATTCATGAATTCTGCTTGCCACTCCTTTGGGTCTGTAAGGCTGTTGCCATGTGATGTCTTTGAGAATCATGCCAGGTCTAAATGGCAAGAAATAGTTGGTGCCAAGAGGACTAGATCAACACTTTGCCATTCTGCATTAAGCTGTGTATTTCCTTGCTCTAGGAAGCCACTAGTGGCAGGATTTCACATGGGTTTAAAAGCACCTTGGCAAATGCATGGCAGACTAATTCACTGAGAGCTACAAAGATGCTGCTGCTTCTCAAGAAATTACAAAGCACTGGAAATGAAGCAAACACTCAGAAGAGGATTAGCATTATATGCTTGCTGTTCTGACCTCCTTCAAGCTTGTGTTGTTGGCTACTGGAACCCAGAGCAGATGGTCATCTGACCTGGTCTAGTATGAGATTTTAGTTCTTGAGGACAAAGACCAGTATATTGCCAAAAGAAAAACTTGAAGGCTGGGACAGCTGTCAGTTTTGGTGCAGTCTTAGCACTATAATTGGCAGGCTTTGCTATAAACACTAGAATTTAAACATGTAACTGCATTGCTCTGGTAGCAGAAAAACTGTAACACAAGATAAACTGGTCCAAAATACACTCAGAAAACAATCCATGGATCCAGCCTTCCCTTCCACATCACTTGATTAACAAAGATAGTTCCCAGGCTGGTCATAGGGACTAATTTTAAGCAGATTATTGCTAATAGCAATAGGGAAGAGCAGTTTTACATCATTAGAGCTACATCAGATATTGAAAGGTCATAGCCTGCTGCAGATTTTTAGAAATTTGTCTATTCAGAAAGCCTTAAAGTTCTGCACTGTGCTTCTAGCTATAGTTGACATAACAGCAGCTCCTCACCAAATTCACATCTCCCACCTTGGTGTTCCTGCAAGGGAGCAAACCCAAATGCAGTTTCCTAATCTGCAGTGTGCACTCAGGACCACCAGCTAATCCATATTTTCTTTACTGGTAGTGTTTTATTTTCTTAAGCACAGGTTTGTGATGTAGGGGCAGGGACATTGCTATGAAATAGACCCCAAGTGGTAAGAGAAGCACCCCTTACCTTGCTTTGTTTTGCCATCCATGAGCAATGACACCTGCCATCTCTGATGGAATCACAGTAACCATCCAGGTGAGGCATCCTTCACCTCACCTGGTGAGGCACAGCTCAGGATCCACGGGCTTCCTGCAGGCTGCCCTCAGCAGTGCCATGGCAGGAGCAGCCAGGCTGCAGAGACTTAGGCTGCTTCCTGGAGACATCATAGGAGAGTCACATTGACCTGACAGGCAGAGTCTTGTTCACACAGAAGAACCGAACCATGAAATGCCTCTCAAAACACCCACACGTATTTATTCACAGACACTTCACTGTGAATAAATAAATGCATGTTAACAGTGAATCTTTGACCAGCTCGTAGGCAAAGGGGTTTTGGTTTAAGATGCTGTTGCGTGTGTAGAAAAAGTGGAATCTCGACACAAGGTACACAGTGATCATTTCTGCTACCTCAAGTGTGATGACAAGCCTCATACAGTGAGTGGAAGTTTTATTTGGAAATAAGCAACCATTGCTACTTGCACAAAAGCATGCAAGAAACACAATAAGGAAATTGTAACCAGCACTTCTGAAATGTTCACGCTGTCAAATTTGCCACATAGCTTCACAAAGCAGCTGTATTTCTACTGTCAGGATTACATCACCACAACTGTTGCTGGCTGTCAACACTCACAGCAAATGGGTTGGAATAGGACAAGGCAGATGGAAACTTGGCATTTCAGGATTACCTTACCCACTGGGCTGTAGGTTATTCCAGGGCACACTGTCCTCAGGCTTCTCTGCTACTGTTACTTTACTTCCTATAAAAACCTGAACCACCAAGTGAGCAATTTATTTTAATTCATATCATATAAAATATCTGAACCACCAAATGAGCAAGGAAGCCTGAGGATGAGGGCAATAGGAAACATGAATTTAAATTCTTAGCAGAAAGGATTGTTCATGAAAAGCTTTATTTTCCTCTCTTTTTGAGAGCAACCAGTTCAGTTCACTACAGACTGAATTGCAATGTTTCTGCACTGGTTCAGCTCAAAGCCAAAGAAAAAGTTGGCTCTTCAGACCAGCTCTGCTGCCAGGTTTCAGACCAAGACAACCAAAATGGATTTTTCCAGGGTAGCAGTTCCTTTCCCAGGCAGGCTGGAGGTGACAATCTACTAGTTTCATAATGACAGGCTTCAGGTAGACTACTTCCCAAAACAGCTATGCCTCACATGCACCTGGCATGCACCACAGGTGCTGTGCCAGCATAAGTTGCTGCTCCATGAGTGGGATGGGTGGGTGCTCAGTGGTCAAGCAGTGCAGCTTGTGCTAAACCACTCCAGTGGCACCCCACTGCTGCAAGGCTTTTCCTGCTGCAGCTGTGTAGTGTGGATAAAGGCAAAGTAGCACAAGGGGAGGTGTTTGCTGAACTACTAATCTCATAGCCCCCCACTTTAAGTGCAGCCCACACTTCCCACAGCATCTGCAACACCACCAGACAAGCAAAAAGTGACAGGAAATAAGGTTTCTTCACATGGTGTGTGAGAGAGTCAGAAAGACAAGGAGAAATAGTTCCTTCACTCTCAGAGAATTCAAGTCCACTTCCCTCACCTTGCTTGCAGCATGTTCTTTTCCTGCCATGCCTGGACACAGCTCAGTTAGCAGAGAAAACCACAAGGAAGTCAAATACAGTTTAGATCAAACTGCAGCATTGGGTACTGGTTCTGTACTACAGATAAGATGATGGCAATGAATTGCCCCTTTTTAGGCAAATAAGATGTAGATCTGAAGGTCTTTGGGAGAAAGTTAATTTGGGCAAAACTGAGGCAGCTGCAATGCCGTACAATCACAGACTTGTTAAGGTTGGAAAAGAACTCAAAGATTGAATCCAACCATTAGCAAGTACATTTTAGTAAATAGTAAGCACAATTTTTAGTAAGTACATTTTTACTGTAAGCACTGTTTAATAAGACCTACTATATCATGCTGTAGTATGCATATACAGACCTATATGCTTATCAACACTTGTGATCTAAGGAGGTTCCTTCTACTGCATAACGTCAACCTGAAAGACAATTTCTCTTGAGTTCCTCCATTCCAAATTTTCAGTCATTGAGTCACAGCACTGGAAAGCACAGGAAGACACTTATCCATCAATTAATTTCCTTTATTTCACGAGCTTTGAATTCAGAAATTGAACCACGACTAGTAGATCTTGATACGGTAGAGTAAGTAAAAATGCGTGTGGTTACAAAGGAAAAAATTTGTACAAAAAACTTTAAAAATCCGACAGCAACTTGGATTATCTGTAAGTACCAAAAATCTCATGCAGAAGGAGAGCACTACTGCCCAGGTGGAGAAATCCCTGCAGGGGTGGTAATGGCATTGGTATGTAAAAATTATGGCTGTCTAAAATGGAAACAAGAAGGACACAGACTTGGAGTGTACCGAGTGGGAACGGACAGGTGCTACGGAGACCATTTGTCATTACGTGTCCCGATGAGTTTCTGTGTCTGGAGAGAAGTGCTTCTTGGGTTTATAATAAATTAAAGATTAAACAGAAGCTGCCTATACTACTCTACTGCTTACTTTCCAGATGGCCATTTTCTTCCTTCATTAGTGTTTTTGGTGGTGTTTCTCAATACAGACATTAATCTTGGCATTGTGTCTAGTCAATTGTTGGCAATGTGTTCTAAAGGGACTCACTCACAGAATGCAACTTGCATAAATAACTCAGTAACATGCATTAACTACTCTAATACAGCAAAAGGGTGCAAAGGAACCATCATTCAGTTACGAGACAAAGCTAAAACCTGTAGTCACTAAAGGGGCAATGGAAGCACCATGCTTTAAGGTGACTATGGCATGAAAGCACAATTGTGAGGCAAGTAGTTCCAAGCAAACACACCACACTATTATCACCTCTTTCTATACAAAAAAGAAAAAAAAAAAAAGAAAAAAAAATTAAAAAAAAAAAGACATTTCAGTTTTTATTTCCGTTAGTACCAAATAAAACTGTGGGCTCGATAACACAGATATTAAAGGGAATGGACATTATTCCCATGATCCTTCATCCTTGTGTTTCTGTCCATCATCATTTTTCAGCCAAGACTGGTAATATTCGAGCGCCCACCGGGAGGTGCCACGATGCGGTGGCCAGTACGACGTGGGTTGTTGTCATCAATCTGAGCTCCTGCAACAACAGAAAATGAGGAAACTATACTATGAAAGGGATTAAACCATCAGTACTGAGGTTTTACCTGGCTATGCCTCCCTCACACCACCATCTGGTGGTTTCTCTTGAGCCTGACTGAAGTGCTGAACTGATCTTCAAGGCACATTTCTGTCTTCAGTGAGAAGAGTGGGATTAAATGTTTAGGATCAGACTTATGCTCACCCTACATGGAGAACTGTTTTCCACTGGCTTGAAAAGCCGATGACAACCTACAGACAGAGTCCACTTTGTCAGATCAGACCTGGCAGAAAGTATTACTAACTACAAAACATACCCCAAAACACACACATTCAGAGTGGGCTTTTCAAATCTACCTCACTGACTTAGAATATATGTTCCTACTGAGTCCAGGGAACAACAGCTCAGTAAATTTGATGTTAGCAATTATAAATCCATGAGGAAATGAGCACTGAGCTGTTGTAAACTCATACCCACTTCAAATTGCATTTTAAATGCTGAAAGGTTAATCTTAAGGGGACAGCAAGCTTTCTGACAGGCTAAATATTGTCTTACCACACTCCATTTCCTAAAGGCAATGTAATGAACATGTGGAGTAGTTTAAAATGTTACCATAGCCTCTGCTTCTGCTTAATTTTGTGTTTGCATCATTCAGATCAAGTTTGTACCACTAGATGCCTTGGTAGTATCCAGATCAAGCAATGCACTGTGAAACCACAGCTTCAAGATGCTTATGAAAATCCCAATTATTGGTTATTACTAAGATGTGAACTTTCTAAGCACTTCTTTAGTTTTGTATAGCTTCATATATATCTGTATATGCTCACCATGGCCTCAAGTGTATGGGCAAAAATATACTTCATCTCATTTGAAGGGTTTTTAAAATATTTGCTCTCCTAGGACTTTCTTATTCAAGTTTCATTTAGCTTCTAAAGAGAGGATCTGTAAAGTAGGAAAACTCCACCATTATCTCCCACAAGGGAGAAAATCCCATGACTTTCATAGCATCATATGAATGCATTATTCACCATTGGGACTGTAGGCTTTTGAAGAATAAGGATTTGACACACTTGTAATTGTCTTCAGATGACAAGAATTATTTCCAGCAACCCCAAAGGATGATTTTTCAGTCTGTTTCCTATGTACCATGGAAAATGTTTTGGGCACCAAGAGCAGAGGATAAGAAATACTCCAATCTGCTTATGAACAACATCTGCACATGGTTTACAACCATGGACAAGGACTTTTGAGGTTTTCATGTCTAGCAGTTGCTGGTGATGCAGCCTGTGATATGTCTGAGACTCGTGGGTTGCACCAGACCCAAGTCTCATCAGCTGTGCACACCCCCAAAGGGCTTCAGTCACATCAACCAGAGAACTCAGCTGATTGCAATTAGAGAGATTGACACAGATAAAATTTCAGATTGAAAACATTTTGAATATTTGGCAATATGTAAAATATCCCTAGGCAATGAATGTGCAAAAACATATATATACTTATATATATGTAAGTATGTGCATGTATATGACTGTATACAATCCTTTTATATTTGACTAAAGAAGTAATTATAATTTAAATTCTTCACCAGTAATCCATATTCATGGCTTTAAAAGGTTTTTCATGAGTCAGGCTGACTTACCTGATAAGCTGAAATTGGATTGATGGAGGTTTCTGATTGGTGGGGGCTGGTTTTTGGCAGGGGAGGATTTAGTTGATGGTGCAGGAGTTGCGTATTTTGGCGTAGCTGGGATTTCATAGACAGGTCCATCATACATTCCTCTGGAGACTCCCTGCAGTCCTCCCACCTAAAAGAAGAGGAGAGTGAAAATGCAGACACTGAATGATCAGATAATGCTGCCTTATGATCCTGTAGGAAGAGCAGTGAGCACGGAGCTATATTCTACACTGGCTGAATTAACACATTTATACTTTATATCTAAAGCAAAGTGTAGTTTGCATTATATATAAAGGAAATTATGAAGCTTGCTCCCTCTATTTTTATATATATAAAAATTACAAGAAAACTCCTTATCAGGCTTCCTCCACAATCAAAGGGGAGAAGTGGGATTCAAAAGAACGGATGAGATCTGTTCATTTCACATATGATCAGTCACAATCACCTCTTCTCTGTCCATTCAGCTGCAGAGTCACACTTGGGTTGTTGCACAACTGATACCTCTCTTTATCAGAACTCATTGAAAAGGAGTGGCAATTTTTAAATTAAATTTCTAAAGTTTCTAATTCGTATCATCAACTAGATAAGCAATTACACACTAGACTATGTCAGGGGATCTATCTTACAATATTTGTCAATAAAGTATCTGTCATTTGAGCTCTGATTTCAGTTTGAGGTCTCTGGATTTTTTTTTCCCTCTACGTTTCTTACAAGGAATACTAGAAAAGAATCAAAACAACTTCACTGGCCTTAAAATCATAGGAATCTAGGAAATAATATTTTAGTAAGAACAGTTCCAGTTTTCAGAAAGAGCCTGAAGCCATTGAATTGCAGAATTCAAAGCTCATCAAAAGGATCAAAAACCTGTGTCTTACACGATTATGGTTTCAGAGAAATTTCCCCAACAGGTTAAAAGTGAAATTAAAATACTGTATAGAAAGACACTATTCACAGGGGTTTGATCCAGCTCTCAAAGCAATCAGTGCATTTTCCTTGCTTTTGATGACAGGGACATCAGGCTCAGAAGAGCCACTGTCTTGCAGGTTGAGCCAAAACTAATGCTCAGAAGAGAGCAGCTGCCAATCACAGCAATTAATCCATCTTCCAGGGACCCACAAAGGCATGAATTTATATTGCTATCCCTGCTCCAGGGATAAGTTTATACTGCCAACCTGTGCCAGTTCAGTTTTGCAGTCCCTTGTGTGACTATAGTTTTTCTATATTCCTCTGTTGTTCACTGACATGTTCATACATCAGCTCATAAAATCATCAATGGGATTTTCTAAATATTTCCAGTGGATAAAATTTGACAGTTGGAAAGGAAATGTGGGCATGAATCTGCTCTCCTTCCTGGAAGGCAGCAGAGGGAGCTGCAGGAGCAAAAATATCAGTCCCTTTGTTTGCAGACCTTGCCCAAAGATCAAAGGTCTCCCAAAATCTAGGCCCACTTGCAAGACACAGGTTACTTAGCCCAGGTAATTTTGTTCAAACTCCTGCTACAAAACACTAATCTGTGATGCTTGTTTCTAAAGTGCTGTTTTCACTATTTTGATGACTTTTTCACTAATTTATGTTATACTCCCAGGCACTGAAGCCTTAAGCAGTGACTGGGAAGCGAAGGCCTCTATCATCTACATGGATAATGTAAAAAAAAATGCAACACTGATTGGTATTTTGCAAAATATTTGCAGGTGCTTTTGCTTTTTACAATGGCTTCTCTTCTAAGAAGTGCAGGCCTTTCTTCTGCAGCTTGATAGAATTTGTATAATAAATGATGAAAGATAAAAGCTATCAACTCACTTGTAGGCTTAATTTCAGCTGCCAGTATCACAGCCTATGATACATATTGGCTGAAGAAAAACCGAGGTTTAATCAATTTTTCTCATTACCTCTGCTCACACAGTGACTTTCCTGCTCAGCTACAAGAACCAATTTCCAAACAACTCCAAACTAGTCTACAGCCAATTGGTTTTCAACAGATAAGCATTGATATAATTCAAAACCATAGGTGACCCAGTCTTAATCTTGGTCATTTCCCAAGCTTTTTATTAAACAAAAGAGAAAAGTTTTCTGAGCCATTAATGCTGCTAATATATAGCCCAGCAAATACAGTTCAGAAATGCTGAATATAATGAGAATCTCTGGCTGACATGCTTTTCTTCTCTGCAGTGTAGCAGTTCAGTATGCAATTTAAAATTCTGTTTTTATTCTGCCTAGTCCTCCCTCACAAGAAGCTTTCTCGTTTCCTGAATTTTAAGTGAAAGTAAATTCTATCACTATTTCACCTCTCTTCAAAAGCCTTGACATAAGGCATTGCTGGACAAAAGGCAATTATGCCAACTGGCAACTGTATCTTCTACCTGCTGAAGCTCATAGTGTTAATATTAAGTTAGATGAGTTCACAATTGCAACCCGTTTTGTGGTCATTTTTTGAGCAAGTCATATACAATTCATCTGATACGGGCTCAGAATAGCACAACAATATTAAAAACTGTTACTGTGCTTCCAGGAGGGTTTGGCTACAAAGATTAAAATAGGATCTGACATTACCTTATTCCTGATTTTGATGCGCTGGTAAAGATATTCAGGGAAAGGTTTGCGAGGGATGAAGCGGCCCATTCCCTTATTTACATGCAGATTTCCATCTTCAAACACAATCTTCCCTTGGCTTATGACCACGAGTGGGGCACCATGGCACTCCATTCCTTCAAAGATGTTGTACTCAATGGCCTGAGGATCAACCAACATATTCACTGCAAGACCTCTTTCCATTAGTAACTTATAATATGCACATTTATAGTCAAAGTTGTAGAGAACTGCCATTAAGAAATGTATTAAATTGTTTTGTATGAAGGAAAAGCAATGCATTTTGATTTTGAAATTATTTTATAGGATCTTTCTGATGAGACTTCCCTGGGTGAGATATTTTCTTTCTGTTTTTCATTTTCCATCAAGGATTTCACTTGTTTTTGAAAATCTGCTGTATCTAACCAGAGCATTTAGAAGAATGATAGCCCTAATAAGAAGGAAAACTGTGACTCAGCTGCTGGATACCCAGAGGATGTGGTCCCACCGTGCATCTGCTATTTCTGTGTAAGCAAATTTCAAAGAGGCCAGCACATATATTTCTGTCTGAAAAAGCCCAGAAAAGCCCAGGAAGGTCTGAATCTAAATAGGAATGACAGGGCAGGTGATTATTACTTTCTTAAAAATATAGACAGATCCCAAGACAGAGAAATAGAAACTGAATCACCCAAATTTACTTTTTGAAGGTTTATAAATGTTTTTGTCTTCTTAATATAAAAATGCAATACTGGATTTTTCAGTAAAACTTTTGCAAGAGTTCCCCAATAAAAGGACCAAAGCACTAAACAGTAAGATAACCACTTTGGGATAGACAACATATAAGATAACACCTATCAGAGTCAAAAACGTATTCTGCATTGAGGGCAAAGAAATATCTAGCAAAAATCTAGAATTAAACAGAAAATTCCATCCATGAAGCTGATTAGAGCTGTATTATCAAAACATTTAATCATCTGTGATAGTTTAGAATACTGCAAATTCAATAATGCAATTTATAATTTCAGTTGCTTTTTAGGTAAGGAAAAAATAAGCTGGTTTTAAATTTATCCTCACAGCCTTATTAATCTCAGCTGCAGAGCTGCTGATTCACACCTGTTTATAGGTCTGCCACATGCAGACCTATAAAAATAAAAAGTGCAAAGGTATATGCAGAGAGAAATCAGTCCTGATCACAATACTTCTAACACAAGACTTCAGTACTCTCATATCCTGAAATATTTACCCATTTCAGAACAGGAGTAGGCAGTTACCCCCCTCTGTATCCTGGTGTTCACACGATTTAGATCAACAACTGATCAACAACAGCTGATGAACAACAGTGACATTTCTTTTTCCTTGCTGGTTTTCATTTCCTCCTTACCGATTTATGGCTTTTGGCTGTTATAGTCTTCACCTTATCAGGGTCCCAAATGACAACATCAGCATCGGATCCTACAGCAATCCGGCCTTTTCTTGGATACAGATTAAAGATTTTGGCAGCATTGGTGCTGGTGACAGCTACAAACTGGCTCTCATCCATCTTGCCTGTGGCCTAAAAAACAATGTGATTTGAGCAAAACACATTTATGAAATGAGGATTTACTGGTCAGAATACTGAAAGGTCAGGGAAATATTGGAAGGCATCCCTTTACAGATAAGGTGATGTTGCACGAAACAAAGATTGTATCACACAGGACTTTATATACAGCTCTTTACCTGGAAGTTTCAAATAAACAAGTGTGTTACTCTGTGTCACTGCAAAGGACAGCCAGTGAAACCTTAGTGCACATGACACCACCAAGGTGCTCAGGTATCTGGGATCTCTTTCTCCACACACCGAGGCCTAAGTGTTTTGTTGCTAGTTCTAGTAATTTCTATTTAAATATTTAAACAATTTTAAACCAGAGAAACATATATAAGTGTTATGAGATGTAACAAAAGATCAAGATTCCAACGCTTTTGGGAACACTTCTTGCAAATTAAGTCCATTCTATTATCATTATTGTCAGATCTATACATCTAAGTAATACAACCAGTTATAAAGTCCTTGCCTGGAGAAATATCATTACCAGTAGACCCTGGCATACAGTCAGTGATGGTAATTGCAACTGTACAGAACAGCATTTTGATTTCTCAGTAGAGTATTTTGAGGTCTTCTCTGGCAATGAGTAAGAACAATATCCTAAGGAAGAACAACAGTGGCAAGCCTTTTAATATTAAATAAATACTTATTTCCTGCCTGGTAAAATAAAAGGTTTGTAAAGTATGAGCTACTCAGTGGTGCAGGACTGAATGTTACCACCTGTAAAAAGGTGGTGGTAGTGTTTTAGCCCTTCCTGCAGTTCCTTCCTACTGAGGGAGTAACAAAAGTAAAGTATCAGCAGCTGGCTGTGCTTTACTTGCTTCCCTGCTCTGCTTCTACATGGCAGGTATCTGAAGCTGCTTCTGTGCTTGGAATCTCAATAGCTGTCCCTGAGTAAAGTGCTTATGAAACAGTCTGGGAGAAGTGCTCATCAGAGCACTGTAAATCCTGCCACATCCCAGTCTGCAATGTGCATTTGAGCACAAAGTGCAGTGCGTGTGTGTGAGTGTGCAGGGTGTGCACATGGAGACAGACAATAGAGGGAGAATATCATTATACATTAGAATCCATGGAGCCGTCAAAAAATTCCTGACTTATACTGGCACTCCACTGCAAAGTATGCCAGTATGAATTACGTGCAACGCTCTTCTTCAAAGCATTTCATCATTTAGCCTCAGGCTCAGCTGCCATCCATTTGTAATTTTTCAAAAACGATGAGACACTTTCCAAATTCAAACAATCCATTCATCACGTTTATATGAGGTCCATTTCAAAACCACTAAATTGCTCCAGATACCACATCTCTCAGAAGCATCTACTCCGACACAAATGGAAAATAGAGCAATGGAGTCTGGGAAGCCTCAGGTCTAATAAAACACATTACTATTGCAGTGTCAGAAGTGAAACACAGCCTTGAGTTTAAAAAACTGGAAGAGGTTTTTGAAATAAGCAATTCACCTCACAGTAGCATTCTCTCAGGGAATTCTCAGAAATATATCAGAAAGTCACTTAAGCAATGGCCAAGAGTCTCTTGGCTTTCATTATTCAGCCAACACTCAATTTCCTTTTAGTCTATAAAAGTAAGTAATTACTTACTACAGCCTTGTCCCAGACAACAGTCATCCTTTCCTCAATTCCATTGACCCCTTCAGGAATCATAGTGAAGTTGTCCTTTCCAATGGCTTTCTGGGCAGTGCTATAGGGGCAATGTCCACTTCCCGTCACCTGTAGGTCCCCACTGTGGAGTTAACACACAGAAGGTTTAGACCAGGCATCACCAAGGTGACCTTGGTTTCAGACAGGCCGTGAATGGACCTCTCAAGCCTTTCAAGACACCAGAGGCACAGGCTGTAAATCATGCCAGCAGCCTTTCCATGCTGGCTACAGATCACTGAGAGCAACAATGGCCCTGGACATCTCCACTTTCCCCCAGGAGCACCCTGAACTCCCGGATTACAGCCCCCTCCAGCTCCAGTCTGCTTATTGACAGAGATCAGGCAAAAGCCCACTAACCAGGACAAAGGATTATTCCAGGATTAAGGAAATGATCGGAAGCTTGTATGAAATGTCTGCCACTCTCAAATTAATTCACAACCACATTAAAAATAATGGCAAATTACACAGTGCAAAGTCATGAGCTTCTAACGTCTTCCTCTTCGTTTCTCTACTGCATATGTATTTTTCGTGCAAAACTTATGTGAATATTTCTCATCTGACCTTCCAAAACAGAATCAAGAAAATAAAAAGTTTTTCATCACGTAGTTTTCTAATTAAACAACAGAAGGCACAGTGCAAGTAAAACACATGCCCTGTATTTACCTAACTTAAGGGTTTTACACAGAATAAGGCATGGAGAAAAATGCGAATGGAGCTACCATTTATAATGCTTTTATTTAAGAGGTTAGGTTTTTCAGCCTAAAGAAAATTTTTTTTGGCAGAGAGCAGAACTGGATCACAGCTGCTCCCGGAAATAAGGAGGAAGAACACAATCAATATGCAGAATCTTGCAAAAATAGAAGGACAAAAAAGAAGGTTCTCCAATATCCACAGGAAACATGGTATTTTTAGCCCTTGATTAAGCTTACAGAAGGCAAGCACATTAGGACTCACTATGATCTCTCTTCCATCACTCCATAAGTCCCCGAGAGCCTGTCATCCTTTTCTTTAACTGATAATGTAAATTTCAGCTCTGAAACAACTGAATGATTCTGGTTCACAAATCTAGATCCAACAAGCTAACAAACAGTCAGGTACAGAAGAAAAAAGTGTCACACGTGAGTAGTTCTAATGCCATTTTCTAGGCTGCCAGCCCTAATGATTGCTGACAGAGAAGAGTCCTTGGCCTCTTTTCTGGTTCTTCACCACATTCACAAGCCATCCATCCAGTCTTTAGCAGAAGCCAAACCCATGAACTCAGTACAGAGAAGGCTGCTATGCTTTAGCTGCTTCAAATTATTAATGACTGCCTGGTGTTACTCCGTAGGATTAAGCCGATTTCATCAGTTAAACATTCATTTATTTTAACACAACAATAAAGTAAGAAGGTTCCAATGCCATTTCTTCTTTTTAGATGCTCTTCTAACCAGCCAAGCTTCCTGTGATGTCTCTCCTTTCTGCACACTGATAAAACCATGAAAACCTGACTGTAAGAAGGGCTTGCCTTCTTAACTCCATATTACCCCTCCTCTGACATTTAATGATATTATTGATAGGAACTGCACTCCCCAAAGCAATAGAAGACTTCCAAAACTGAAGGGTGTCACTTGAGAGCTTACCCTCCCTAGTGCCTTCCACAGGCACACCTACTGTCTGGACACAGTTCACTGTCAAATGGGGGATAAGCACCACATCAACTAAAAAAACTGAGAGACAGGAAGGGACCATCATGAAATAAATGCCAGATGAATACCTTGTCATCTTATTCTTCCCCTTAAACAAGGCTTTCATGGCAAGTTGCATCTTCTGTGTAGCACCAAGATCTCACATCTCTGGTTCACAAAGAGGTGGCACATCACAGCTGCAGTAATGCAGCAGCACACCATGCAAGATCAAAGCTGACTCAAGTGCATGGCCCACAGATGACACAAAACCTAATCTCATGAGACAAATTCAATCTGCAAATCCCATGAGACATGATGGGGTTTTACACATTCAGCTTTTCAGTGGAAAATCATCGCTTTCTGTGGAAAAGAGCTCAAGCAGTATGCTGCATGCTTGCAAAGGAAGGATATTGCAGAGATTTTTTAATTAATGTGAAATATTGGTATCCAAATCAACAGTGCAACAGAAACATTAAATACTGTATTTACCATCATGCTTGCATAAAATTCCCCATGAATGCAGAGCAGACTGATAAAATATACCGTTCTTTTTAGTTTCACAGTATAGATTTGAAGTATTAAAACTGAAAGCAGGCTAAGCTGCTGTCATTTAAGATCTAGGACTTTAAGCCAGTAGGAAAAAAAAAAGCCATTTTTGCATGTTTGGAGAATAATGAAAACTTCTGTAAGTCCTCAGTTTGTCTTTCTGATGTTAGTTTTAAAAAGTCATTATTTGGATTCCAGTTCTAAAAATGTTCTTGCTATTTTAGCTAATCTGCTTTGACCCACATACTATTATTTTGGGACTCTCTTCTAGAAAGCATATATAGCCACTCTAACAGAGTAGGGAATCAAACACTTTGATACACATTTACATGTGCTGGCTAAGTGCCTTGCCCTCACACAGTGAGCTTCACCCTTTACAGCGCTGATAGTGATGAACCAAACCAAGAAAGTAATTTTTTTTCTGAGTCTTTATTAGGAACAAAAAGCTCAGTTATGGAAAAAACATTTTTGCCATCAGACTGTCAGAAGAGAACTGCTGCATATTCTTACCAGAGCCCCATGTAACTCAGAGCTCAACTGCAGCGTCTTCAGAGCAGTTGAGTTAAAGCCTGGGTGGGGTCTGGTGGGCAGCACAGCCTCACCCATTGTGTGCAAGGGGAGATGTGGCACTGACTGATGGCATCCTCCTGTCACATGTGTGTGCCCACCCACCTCCCAGGCAGCTGCTCTGAAGATGGTCACTCTCAAGGTTCAAATTTCACTGCCCTGCCTAGGGCATTGGAAACCCCAGAAAGGGGAGACAGGAGGTGAGGTGGGTGCCACCACAGAAAGGTAAATAAGAATATGAATGGTAAGTTGAGTTCCTCACTCCAGCCCTAGCAATCTGTCTTGATAGGGCTTCAGCTGTGAATTTCTATGTAATTTCAGAGCAGATGATCTCCTGCTTAAGCTAAAGAAGACCCACAGCTGGCTACAGGCAGGAGATACTTTCAGAGATGGGTTTACAGTCTGGGTTTCTAGCAAGGCATTGCTGATATCTTCTTTTCTGTATGAGAAAGACACTTCTTCCTCTGCTGTCCACATTCTCTTCACATACCTAGTGATTAAACTCTCCCTGCCAACGTGAAGGCGGTCAGTTCACATCCCTATCTTGTCAAGAGATGGCCTTCAGTCTCCTGCTGTCTCCACCCATGTCCCTCACAGACTCCTTGGTAATCCGCTCTGGCCTCTTCCTCCTGCTTTACGTGTACAACTTATCTTTGCCTTCTTCCAGCTGGAGGACCCCAGAGCCCATAAAGACACAAAGCAAGCTTAAATAAGAAGCCTGCAAGAACTGGACACAAGGAAACTTGTGTGACTTTGGTCCCTCCCAGATGAAGACAAACTACCAAGTCAGAATTTTTCAATATGCAGGAGAAAAACCCACAGAACTCTGCTACAAACACAAGTTAGTTTAGGACAAGCCAATTTTCAGAACTCACAGCTGAGCTCTGCACCAGCTTTGACAAAAATTGCCCCAAGAAATTTTTCTTGGTTCTAGGTATCTCTGCATTCAGGAACAGCACTGATTTCAGGAGCTGTGCTTGACAAGTATGACTGGGGCTTAAAATTTAGTTCATTCTCAAAATGGGGATGTATCCACCAGGCTTTTGCTTATGCTGGACAGTGAGGATGCCATCCTATGTATCAACACTTCAGTTAAAGAAAACTAAAACTGTGGAGAAGGCCAGTTTGAAGTCCTGACAATCTATTTGTACAACTAGGAATCACTTGAAAAGCAGAAAAAAAAAATAATTAATTCCTGAATAGCCAGCAATTTCCTCTCTATCAAGCCAACCAGCAACTGGAGTGTCCATGACTGCTCACTTGACTGACAGCCTAATCATAAGGATATAACTATCCCCGGTTTTCTATGTCCCTTCTCTGCTGTTTCATGTATGAGATGGTCTAAAGGAAACCAGGCTGACCCCTAGATGCTTCATGCCATATGGCTTTTGCACTTGCCTCACCATCATCCTGTAAAAAAATAGGAAGTCTTACCATGCTAAGAGCGAATTTAAGTGGTCTGGAGTGGTAGGGTCAGGGCTCAGAGGTGGTGAGGTCACAAAAGCTGCAGCCTTGGCCCAGTTTTTGCTCCAGTAATGTGTCCCATCTGTCCCCAAGCTGGCAGTGATTGGTTCTCCAAAAACAAGGGGACCTTGGAGAAAGCAAGGATATACAGGAACTAATTACAACTCACTCTCTCTTCAGCACATGACGCTGCTTGCTGCATGCAGCCATGTATAATTCACACATTGCTACATGGCTAGCACAGCTCCCAGGAAATTAAACAGCTTTGGCTTTGTCTGTATGATAAAAAATTCATCAGGAGTCTCTCTGAGCTCTACATGCTTTTGATCAGCCTATTTACAAATCTTTCTTTCTAATCCAGGAGACAGTTCAGACCCACTTTTAATTTGTACTGTTTTAATCACAGCCATGTTCTCTCTGTTGCTCCAGTTCGGAGTGCACTGGATGGTGGATCACTTCAGCAGGCAGATGCCTTTTTACTACTCCCAGGTTGGGCAAAGCACCAGCAGAGAGCAGCATGTGGTCCCCAGCACCACGCTCCAAGTCCCCAAGAATACAATCAAGGCAATAATTTGCTCTTTGGCTTTTCTATATTGCTCAGGAGCTTTGTAGTCCCAACCAGCAGAACAGTCCTGACTTGCAAACGCAGCTTTGGAAGCAGCTGCCTTCAGACCTTTTGGGTGCTTTGTAACCTGGATCCCACCACAGACCCAGTGAGCAGGGATGACCTGTAAGTACACATCAGAGGGGCTGAGCTTCCAGCAGCAAGGCCAGGAGCAAGCTCCAAGCATCTCTAACAGCAGGGTCACTGCCCAAGCCACACCTCAGAGGGTGACAACCTGAAATACTGGCATGGAGGATGTGCCATTAGGAATAAAGTATCTCTCCTCCCATGAATACAGATATAGAGATAAGGGAAAAGTAAAAGGGAAAACAGGATAGAGAAGAGTTACAACTCAGTCTTCAAGAGGACAGTTTGTGGGAAGAGCTTCTCAACTTAAAAGGTTTTCCCCTCATCCTTCCAGCCATAAATATTTAGTCTGCAAATGCGCTACTGTTCTTTGGTAACCTCTCCCTATAGCCTGTCATTTGGGTCAAGACGTACAGGTTTTATCACTATATATATATATATATAGCTCATATATATATGAGCTTCTATAAAACAAGAAAAAAAAACAAACTATTTTATAGGAGCAAAGAAAGTCACTTACCTCTCTTCCTGGCCAGTGCAATTATATCAGCTGCACTCTTACTCATCACCTTGGTGATGTACACTGGGCAGTTTATTCGACTGGCAATCGTGATGGCACGGAAAACTGCTTCTGCTTCAAGCTAAGCAAAACAAGGAGGAAAAAGTTAACTGCAAATGCAGTCTGAAGAAAAAAATCAACTGGAGGACTATGCCATATTTCTAACTGCTCAGCAATAGCTCTTCAGGGGTTGATTCTGTTTTTTCCATAGAGACACAGTGGGAAACAGGGAGCTAACCCAACCTCAAACACTTGGCACTAGCAGTAAGCACAGGTAGGCTGTACTCACTAGCAGGGTACAGGTTCCCCCAGCACAAACACAGCTCCCTGGCTCCCCTGCAGCCCAGGAAAAGTCATGTCCAAGCAGCTGATACAGCTCCTGCTTACCTTTCTCCTAACTTCCTGTTTTAGACTCCTACCCTGCAGCTGAAAGGAGAACAAAACAAGAAGACTTTTCCTCTGCTTGGAGACAACCTCTGAGCTCCCCCTGGCAGCTTACCCTAATCTTTACATGATGGTGACAGTGAATGTAAAGAATTCTCAAACAGCAACTTCAGCACTATGGGCTGAATTTAGCCCATAATGCACAGAAGCCTTTGAAGCAGTGCCCAGTAAGTCCCCTCTGTCAGCAAGCGTAAAGGCAGTCTCCTCCCAGGGAGCCATCTGGGACGTAGGCACACAAAGCAAGCATCTTTAGATGGAGGAGCAGTGTTTCCCAGCAGCTCTGGAGACTCCCTTCCCCAGCCATCAGTTTTATACCAGATCCTTCCCAGATGGACTCACAGTATTGGCATTTTAAGATGAAAAATCCTGCTGTAACTGAAAATAGCAACTCAGTGGTACAGAAATTTCTATGCAAGAGTTTTGCTAGAAAAGTTGAGCAACTTAGACCTTCCAAAACCACATGGCTTAATCCTTTACAATTCTGTAAAATACTTTTCCTTAAATCAGACTGCTTCAGTTTGTCCTAGGACTTGTATCAAAACATTTGCTCTGGAAACCCCAGATGCACTTTAGAGAGCAGAGAAGGAGGCATGGCCTCTGCAGCACTAGAGCTGAGCAAAATTCCTTTCTGGAAACTGCAAATGTAGATTTTCATTAAAAGGAAACAACTCAATCTTTTTAGAATAATTTTAGTAGAAGTTGAACAGCAAAATGAAAAAGTACATAAGCAGTTTAATAGAAGAATGTGACCGATTAAACTGATTCTTTTGCCTTGGGGAGAAGTTAAATAAAGATCTGCAAACCACAACAATCTCTTCAAGTTCAGCCTCAAATCCCCAGGACCTCATCTCTTTAGTTTTCTAGGAAAGCAGTCACTTCCCACTACCACCCTCCACATCCCATTAATGGTCTGAGCTGTGTACTTTAGGGGACATTCTCCTGTCTCCACATTTTCCTTGTCATTAAATAAACCCTTTCCAGATGCCTGAAATGATCCACACCAGAGCCCAGAATTTATTATAAAGGAGTTGCATAAAACAAGCTGCCTCACGGCATCTTTCCATTCCCATGTATTTGCATCTCTACAGCCTGCATTTCTGACACCAATATATCTGCCAGCATGAAAGTAGATCTCTATGTGGGTGTATGCATATGCACAGTATAGATGTGCACATGCATCTTATAGGAGGTTTTCAGCCAAAGCATTTTAATAAATGCAGTTAAGTCTGAGGACTAACCCTCAAGCTGCACTGCTGATTTTTAGCCTGATAAGCCCATTTTTTTGTCATCACAAATCAAAACACAAAGGTCACACTTAAAAATACATGGACACCCAAGCCCAGGGCAGCAGGAATGGAGACTCCTGAGTAAACAAGGACATGCTTATCCCTGGACTAAGGGAATACACCTGCTGCAGCATCCAAAGGGCTTTTCAGGCAAACAAACAAGTTGAAAGGACCTGGACTTTCAGACTTTCAGTAATACTGGAAAAGGCAGTGAGAGAAGCAGACATCTGCCCTCCCTGATGCACCCATCCATCATCTGCACACACAACACTACGTGTTTGACAAAACACTTCCACAAATGACAAATGAGAGAAGTCTCTTACCTCTTCTGGCCTGCTCAGAGCATGTCCCTCAGGCCCAGTGATTCCCATCTCCAGAATGCGCTTTTGTTCCTGCAACATAAGAGATAAATGCTGACCCAGGCCCAGGATGAGAGCTGTGCACCCAGCATCCTCAGGGAGATGAACAGCCACATGGTCTGACTGCCCTTTCAGTGTCAGGGTAAATGCAGCTGCAAAGCCCACTGAACATTGAAAACACTGGCTCTAAACTGGTCCCATGCCACACCACCACAGGCAGCAGTGGTGTCTGTTGTGTGACTGAGCATATTTGTGCCCCAAGCCATAGGCTGCACCATCAGAAACCTCCTCTGCCCTCCAGAAAGTCAAACTTGACAGCATGACACCCAGGGAATGGGCTTCAGCCAATACACTAAATGGTAATTATGGGTACTTCCAGCCTAACATTCCCTATTTACTTGCTCGAGTTTGTCTCTGGTTGCAATCCACAAAGCACTTTCTTGAACTTTCAGCATTGCTGGCACTTTCCATTTTCTGTAAAGCTTTCTTCCTACACAGTGAATCACTAAAATTATGCTTTTATAAAACAAAACAGTACTCTCCAGTTGCAAGGGCACCATGTCCTCAGCAAAGAACTCATCTCAGGACCAACGGGGGTTTGTCAGAGAAAAAATCTGTGCTATCCAGCTTCATAGCAGTGAGATTTTTTTTTAATAGACAAAAAGCTTCACTTAAATTAAGGCCAAGCAGTGTTATTGGAATAAATTTCCGTTTTTGCAGAAACTAGCTGTCAACCCCTTTTCATCTGAGGTTGGTCCTGGCCTGAGAACAGTGCAGAAGTGGGACTAGAGCTGCTGCTGTACCTCTGGCCCTGGCCTGCCCTGCCCACAGGGCTCTAACGAGCTCAGCTCAAGTGTAATGGCTCTGTGACACATACAAATGTCCCCTAGAGACCAGGGTGAAGTTACTAAACATATTTGAATGTGTCAGCTAATAATATCTGATCCCAGGTCCCTGAGGCTGAAAAGCTCACACATTACCAATATACTCTGGTAAAACTGAAAATGTTAACATTCATATATACTTTAGCCTTCACTGCAATCAATCAAGGCTGAAGAAGCATCAACAGGAACATGTTAATTTGACTGTGTAAGAACATTTTGGTTAGAAAAACATAAGGTTTCATAGGTATTCTTAAAAACAGCTGTTCTGGATCATTAATGCACCAGCTCTGAACAGTGCCAATTAAAGATTTCACATAATTAAAATACAGCAATAAAATGAAGCTACAGCTGTGTAAAAAAATTAGCAAGTTGGTACAGAATAGATACACAAAGTAGGACAGATTCGCATCTTGAAGGAAATAATAAAATCAGATCATATGATAAATTATCCCCTGTAAAAAAACTGGATAGTGCTAATTAACTAGAATATTTGTTTGACAAGATCAAATTTGTATTTTCACACAGGACAGTCCTAAAAAACCTATGTGCAGGTAGCTTTCTTTTCATTATCTAAATAATTCTTCTAAATAAAAGCATAAAGAAAGACTGATTTTATGAAACATGGCAATGGTGAACAAATATGTTGATGTATAACATAACTTACATTTATTTACTACTTCCTCTTTTCCTAATAATTTTTCTGTCCTGTTTGTTCATATTTGATGGCTGTATATTAAGGCTGATCAGAGAAAAATATAACTGAAATAGATTTCTAGCAAAAAAAGCAGCTCTATGAGTGTGCCTTGATTTTAATGGGCAATGTATCAAAATATCACAGATGCCATTTGATTTGTTTTATTTTGCCTTTCCTACAGTAATATTGACTTAAGCATGCTTATTATTAGTCATTTTAATTCTACTGGATATTTTATGTTGTATTAAAACTATAAATTATGTATTTAGTAGCTTTATTCATGCTAAACTTTGTGAGAAATCAGCTTTTCTCTCTTGAATTCAAATGAGGGTTGTCACCTAGTTTCAGTGGGGGAAGGACACAACTGCACTGTATCTGCCTGCTGTCTCCCTGCTAGTAACTTCTGACCCCAGGGGTATTTTGGTCGAACTCAAAGTTAAAAGTGAAAGGCAGATCTCAAAGGGGGTAGATTCTAACCAGGCCAATGGAGATGTGTTTTTCCCACAGAGGGAAAAACAAAATACATCCAAGGCAAGATTTCTTACACATGGCTCAACAATTCAAACATTCCCTTAAGGCTCTCCCTTAGACGTGAGACAAGGTGGGTTGCCTTGTCCAGATCTCAAAGACAGCTTTAGCTGCTGTAATTTTCTTGTCAGCTCTGCAGCCCAGTCCTTAGCAGATAAGCCAGCAGATAAGCAGCTCAGCAGAAAAATCAGATGGCTCACTCAGAGCCTCACTGACCTAAGAGGGGCTCGATGCACATACGAGGGATCAGGAGAGTGACACATCTCTGCAACAGCCTTCAAACATTCATCTGTCACAAATGTAGCATCAAAACAACACCCACCCAACCCTGCCCCTTCTGTTTTAGAGAAGGATCCTGGCCTCTGAAAGGCCAGTTGGAGGTTTACTATCAACTGCTGTCCTTGGGTTGCCTCTTTCCATGTCTCCATGCATTGTAGCACTGATCAGAGCCATGGAACAGTCCAGTGGGAGGACAGCAGCTCCCAGGACACCTGACCTGCAAGGACTGCACTGGAGATCCAGAGCATCTTCATGGAGCATTCTGGACTTGAGCCCAGCTCCCTGGTCCTGAGACGCATCTTCTAAGAGCATGGATTATATACTTAAACACACATTTTTTAAATGTCTACAAGATCATAGTGGTTCTTATTCTCAAACTTCAGAGATTTGTAAGTATATTCTCAAAAATAAATAGGTCTGTGAGCTTTAATACCTGCTCCAAACTTACTGTGTTGCTTATGCTGATAGCTGCAGCAAAAGACTTTAGTAAAAAGCTTTCAAGATCCTCTTTTTCTACCCAAAATCTGTGAACTAAGCGTTACACTGTTCTGCTTCACTTGTGTGTGCTGGATTCAGAAGAAATCTTCTTATTTTCTTCTGCCCTCCTTATCTAGTCCTCATCTGCTGCCAAGGCAAGGAGCTGCCTGGATCATTGCCCTACCTCTAGGATGCTCTGCCAATTAATGCAAATGGACCCCCATTCTCCCATCCCAGGCCTTATACCAGCAATGTGCAGGGCATCAGGCTCTTTCCAGGGAGTTCCCTTCTTCCTACCCATTCTCTGACTGGCCTATTTAACTTCTCCTCTCCTATATCTATTATCTCACAAAGTGAAGCAAAAATAATGGTTCACTCACCTGAGCTATCAAATCTCCATTTTCAGCATGGACCAGGATAACAGCCCCAAGACTCTTTAGAAAGGTAAAGGCTTCATAAAGCTGCAGGTAGTACAATGAGGGAAACACTACTGAATAAGGAAAACACATTACTTAACATTCAGACCTCCCTCTTCAGCTCAGTTTTGTACCTTCTATGCTGGTAATTATATTGGTGAATAGCAAATGATCTCTTTTCTACACAGAACCTGAGTGTCACTGGTTGGTGTTGACTTACCCACCCCTGTACACACCAGCTGCACCAAGACAGAGTCAACAGCCTCAGGCAGGGCTGGATTTCCCTGGGACACAGAGTCTGTCCCAGCCCCTGCACTGCAGGGCCACCTCCCCATGCCCTCCCACACAGGGCTCAGTTTAGTGACCCTCTTTCCTGTAGTTCTGGCTGATATAAAATAGAACTATTGCCATATACTACAGACACTTTTAGTATGGTGAGAACATCTCTTTTTCAAAGTGCAGGCATTTTGCACCATCTTCTTAGAGCTGTCATTGTTGAGCTTTCAGCAACATCTTTAATTCTGATATTAAAAGTTACAACACCTTCTCTAGACCATCCTTGCTTTTGTAATTGCTTTCTAAGATTCAACACCCATCCATAAAGAAGAGCAGTAGTTTTTGCTTTGCATCCTTTTGCTTTTACTGGTAAATTCTGAGCACATATTTACTGCAATACAGTTTCCTTTCCAAAAGGTATTCAGCTTATGTGTCCCTTTTTAAAATCAGACTTTAGTAACATGGGAGCCCAGTTTTCAAACACAAATTAAATATGGAAGACAAAGGTTCTTCAGTGTCAACTTTTGCACTAGGGCACTTCAGGCAGCATTGAATGGACTGCAATATACAGCTTGCAACATGGACATTTAAACAAGATAACAGCTGTTAGTCCAGCCACACATTAAACATTTTGATATATTCCTCTTGGCAATTCCAATGGGGAATTGAATTTAACAGGCATTGCCTCTCAGAGAATATTTATAAATTATTATGTCTAAAATTCCAATTAAAACTACATGTATTGGAGGTGTAACAAGAAGACCAAGAGCTGTAGCTCCGGGAATAAGTAAGAAAGAAACATTTTATCAACTGAATAAGCAAACATTATTATTACTAACAGATGCCATTGTCCATTTACAGTGGCCTGAAATGTATGAATGGGAAAGCTGAAGAGTCTGGAATCTGTAATGAGCTCTGGACAAACAAGCTCATTGTTATCTCCAGCTCTAATGAGAAAAGGTCACCTCCCCCAAAAAGCAACTCCATTTAGCTGCTTACAGCAACCAATAAACTCTTGAAACTTCAAAACTGCCACTGCCTTGAGTGCTTCATCTTTTTCTCCCTCTCTGACCTAGAGTCCTCTAAATGTTACAGCAAAATAAAATGAGCAAAATCCTGAGCAGAGCTGAGTGGCTGCAGTGCTGGGAGGCACCAGAAGATCTCTACAGAGGGTGAATGTCATACATTTGAAGGAACACATGCAGGTGTTCTACACAGCTCAGCACTGACCCTCCAGGAGCAAACCACCATTGCACATTTCCTCCAGTGCCAATCAGGCCAGTGAAAATGTTTCTTTGGGATTCAACCTCAGCAACTCCTCAAGTGTTGGGAGATGAGAACAGAGAGGACAGATCACAGCAATGAAAAGCATTCAGAGCAATACCTGGCTGTCGGACATTTGGTAGAGATCTTTGTACGCCATGTAGACTTGAAAAGAATTCACACCTGTTCCAAGACAAAATTAAAAGGTGTTGCCATGTAAGTGTATTCTTAAATTGTATTTGAACAAAAACTTCAGGAAAAGTAAGTAATAGAGTATGTCTGGACTAGGCTTTTCACCAGTGACTGCCAAAAATCAAGCATGGCTTCACAGCTGCATTACAGCTGCTAGGACTAGAAGCCTGGATGCCCTCTTCTCCGGGGGAATTTTTTGGATGCTGTGGGTAGCCTGTGTTCATCCCTAGAGTAACCCAGCTACCACTGCAAAGAGGATTCATTGCTTGTAGCCAAATCACAGACAAGCAACGGTGGGCTAAAGCAAGCATGTAAACTTTGTGAAGTTTAAAAAACCTTGTGTAATGTTCTGTGAAAAAAAAACTTTTTTAGGTTTCCTTAGCTAATCAGGAAAATACTTCAGCTTGATCTAAACTGTGCTTTTAGGTAGATAAAACTTCTGGTTAGGTTCTCCCAAAATGCTGAGATCGTATAGGAAATGTGTATCTGAATTTGTGTACAGACTTGCTTTTTCTTGACCTTACACTCCAAAGAGCTAAGCTTAGCTGATGGTAGACACTGGGAAAGAGTGGAAACAAGCCTGAAACCAGTTTTATAGGCAGCTCACCACACCTCTCCTTCTGCCTTCCAAAGATGGAAGGATTTATGCTGGCAGTCATAAAAAACCAAGAAAGACAACAGTTTCAAATTTCAGAAATCCATAAGAAATGCTAGTGTTGAATGTCAGTTGTCAGGAAACCCCTGTATTCCAATCCCCAAAAGTGTTGCTATTTATTTCAAAGATTTGGTTATTTACACAGTTTTGTATTCTTACAGAATGAGACTTATAAATGTCTTCTGTTCATAATCTCTGTATATATGAATTCATATTAGTGTATATATTTGTCTTACTTTTTAGTCTACTGGTAAGATTACCAGTTTGGTCCAAGGACCAGTATGGTAGTTTTCTACCTTAGAAAAAAAGTAAATTCTAAGCTACCTAAACTGTGTATGCTGCATTTCAAAATTGCTGTGATGAAAACTGTGCTTCCTGGGGCAAGAAGAAAAAAGATCTCTTCATGTTATTCATGTTGCACACACAAAATGAATAAAGCTCTCTGATGAAGAAGTAACTCCTTCTTGATTCTAGAATGAGCAAACACATCCTCAGGCAGAGGGTATGACTGCTCACGCACACACAGAATTTGTTTATTTACAATTACAGGACTAAAATACCCCAGGATATATGCAGGATAAAACACTGAAATGATCCCTGGTATTATGTCTTCCTGCTAAGTCCATGCAGCTCAGAGAGAAACAAAGCAGGAGCGGGCCCCCTCCTTTCTGACTTCCACACCGAGCAAATCAAGCCTGAAAGGTGGAACCCTGTCAGCCTGTAAGCCCATCCTTTCTTCCTATTTATCATGTTCTCAGAAAACACATATAGCCCTTACTAGCTGTAATCCCTCCATCTATTCCTCATTACAATTTCAAAGTACTCAGTACGTTCTTATTTTAAAACCTGAGCTTGGCTGGGCCTTCCCTGGAGCCAGTGCTTGCAGCCTCGTGCCCTGAGCCCCTCTGAGTGCTCAGAGCACCCAGCACACCCATCCTACCTGCCTTAGAGAAAAGCTCAACTTTCTCTCCACAAACCCACCCCATGTGTCAGGTGCCATCTGCACCCAGGAGCCACCTTCCTTCCATGCAAGGAGGACATGTAGGTCCAAGCCATGCCTGGCCTCAGTGATGGCACAGGACTGACCCCTCACACATTTCTCTGAGAACCCAGAGCTGGGTAACCTACTGCTCTCCCTTATCCACGAGGCTCTAGCCAAAGGTAATTTATTTCATCACAGCCCTGCAGCAGGTAAGGCAGCTTTCCCTGAGTACTGTGGGTGGAAGACATACACTGACCCAAGTGATAAGTATTTGCATCCTTTCTCTTTTATTGCCTTGGTATCTTTTTAGGCTCTCTGCTGACCTTGATAAAATGACTGAGTTTTGCTCTCACTCTGTTTAATATTCCCCCTGAAATTAATGGGAGCAGAAGGGATCCCAGTAGGGATCCTGCCATAGGATCTTGAGCCTGCTCCTTACCACAGTGCAGAAGCAGAGTTCTCCCAAGTAAACACACATCCACACCCTCAGCTGCCACCAGGTACACACACAGCAGAAGAGCATCTCAGGGGCTGCCTATACAGCTAACAGGAGAGATGATGTAAATAATCCTGCCTTGCAAAGAGAGCACCTATACCAGATACCAAGATAAATAACACCAATTTACATATACAGGTATCCAAGATTAGACTCCTTGCCCTGGCCTGATTCCTCGACCTACTCATTGGAATTATGCAGCTTTTCAAAAGCCCTAGTCCATGGCCTATTGACCTTAATGCTTAACACCTGTTACACTCTACATTCTTGTTAATGTCCTACTTGCTCTCACACTAGGGGTACTCAACAGAATCCTTTCCAAATTTTATGCAGGACTACAGGTTTTTTTGAACAGTGACAAAGTCAAAGGAACCAGTGAGGCCCCTGTCAGCAATATCAGGCTCTGGCTCCTCTGCATAGACTGGAGAAGCTCAATCCCAAAACAGCTGCTGAAATGCTACAAGCCTGAGTGTTTATAAACAATATTTGGCTCTACAAAATCTGTAGGCCCTTCCAAAGCCTGTGTCTCATTAAATTGTATTGATTTAAAATTGATTAATTGTTCAATTATACCTCATGACAAGGCACCTCAACAGCCACTCTGTGAGCTCCCCTGTTACTCATGCTGATTGCATTAGGCACATGTAGCACTGAAACACAATGAGCTGAGCCCTGTCACTCAGCTAACTCACCCATAATCAGCCCAGAACCAATTCAATCCAGATTCCCAGCTGATGAAAACCAGGGTCACTCCACTGACATCAAGTCTATTTGCACCAGCTGGCTTAAATGTTTCCAATTATCAGGAAATACTACCCCTTAATTTGAAAGCCCCTGCCACGCTGAATTATTTGCTATTGTGCTTATGCATTCATCCTTGCCCTTACCTTGTGTCCCCTAAAACCTGAGAGTAACTCACACTGCCTGCCTGAGACATACATAAGAACAAAGGTGACCTCCTAATGCTCTCACCACTGAAGAGGCCACCAAGGCTCCATCATAAATCTCAGTTCAGGAACCAGTGAACAGATTTCTGCTTCCCCTGATGACTCAGAGGCAAGTCAGATTTATATAGAAAACTCACATTTCAATAGTTGGAAAAAACTATTAACCTGTCTGCACCATGCTTTTAATGTAAACCCTTCGGCAAATTTGGGAGTGCTGAGCCACCTGTGGTCCTGGAGCTCTGGAAAATAATCTCCAACCTTTGTATACTTATCTGAGAGTACAGTCAGCTAATGCACAGCAGCAGATTCATGTTAATCCTGATAGCAAGGAAACAGCACAGATTTAGCATAACCTGTGTTGACAGATGTCATCACCTTGTAAAAATCACCTATACTAGAGACCTATGTAAGACCAGCTGCAGTTTCTTTGATTATGTGGAGTCTTGCTGATGGAAGTGTTTTGTTGCCTAAAATCTGGTTATACAGCACATGTACTGTTAGCATCCTGTGAAATTGAATCAATTCCCCCAGGTGACTGCATCCCCATGGCATCTCAGCAAACAACTGTTCACTCAAAAATAGCATTTTGCTTTTTTTCCTACTTTGATAGTACCTTTCTCTATAAAGAGAACCCTTCATATCTAAGTCAACACTAGCTCTACACATTAAAAAGGATGCTGCGTATACATCACTTAGGTTTCCCAAAAGAAGAGTCATTCTGATTTGCCCATGGGATTTCAGAAAATATTCCCTAATTAATATCCTTACATTTTCAAGGAAAGTAGAAAATGAAAAATACATGAAAATATATGATTCTGAAAAGAAAACACATGCTGTCAGGCACAATTTCAAGGAGCTAGATCTTCTGAAGGCTAGATCCCACTGCCTACACAGAGGGATCTGGTGCCACAAAGATGTCCTCCATATATGAGACTGCCACACTGAGCCTGCAAGCGTGAAAATGCATTTAGGAGAGGTTTCATCTGTGTTATTCTGAATTGGTAGCAGGTAGGGTAACCTGGAGCATCTCACATGATAGTAGGCCTGATAATTGAACACAGTCAAACCCATGGAAGTGTCTTAGATTCCTAAATAAGTGACTTTTTTTTACAAGTGTTGAAACAAGGCATCTTCTAGTAACTTCAGGGAAAGCCACCAGAGAGGAGCACTTGAGAAGATCGGGGCATTTTTTCAATATTAGGTACCTAACTTTAGCATCTCTTTTTCTAATAACTGGAATCTTTACAAAATGCAGGCATGTTTATTTACAAAATCAAGTCTCAGCAAGTAAATTATTCCAAGTCGCTGCTGAGAAATGAGATCTACATTTTCATAGCTCCACGTGCTCTTTATATTTGAATTTAATTTGAGGCAGTTAAATCAAAGATTTCAGTCCAGTTAAAATCTGAACCACTACTTTGAAATGCTTCATTTTCTTCATTCATTAAATAGGGAATCTAAGGTGACTGGGCTGATTATCCTAAATACTGATCTTTGAGTTTTACCTTTAAAAACAACCTAGCTATGCAATATCTGGGCCTATTTCCACATATACAAGCAAGGATAAAATGATACACTTCTTTATTACAACATAAGCATCTTAATCTTCCATGCCTATACAGGACAAAGTCATATACATGCACAAAGTTTTAGGTCCATTTACACAGCAGCAAGTTCAAGGTAGTGAAGAACCTTGGCCAGCACAGCCAGTGTCTATGCCTTCATTAAAATACTTCAAAATTTCACCTACATGTGCTATTTCAATAAAACCAAAAAATACTACTACATTTCACTCACTAACCTTTGTCTTGCACAAGTACTTCCAGTTCTTCTCGAATGCCATCATACCAGCTGGTGATGTCCACATGGAGAGCATAATCACAACAGGATTTGGTATCAGCTGCCTCATGCCACTTCTCAAAGGAGGTCAGTAAACTTGACCCAGGTTCTGGAAGCACATGATCAACTGAAAAAGAGATGGAGTGTCAGTTAGTGGGAGAGGATGAACACTGTTCAGACTTCCCAAAGTGAGCAGTCTCCCAGCATCTCAGCCAAAACAGCAGGCTTGGAGGCAGCCTGTGTGCTGGCTGTAACTCTGGGGTGTCAGCCAGGTCCTGCTGCCCCAGGTGCAGCAGACTTTGTGAACAGTCCATACTGTCTGGATGTCTCATCTGAAGATGAGTCTGGCAACCTGCTTAATAGACAAAATCAATAGACAAAGGGGAAGCCAAGCACCTCACAGCTCAGGAAACATTTGTCTTTCCCCTTACTGTATTGTAAGGGACCATGGGTTCTGGACTTCACTGTATTTCTTGTCTGATGTGTTCAATTCTATGCATTTCACAGTAAACACAATAATTAACCAGTGCCTCATAGTCACTGAACTGGCCCACTCTGCCCTACCAATACATCAGTGCAGATGTTCAATGTTTTCTCAGCAGCCAAAACTGGGAATACAGCCAGAGGTTTGAACAGGGCTGACATTGTGCACAGTCATACTGCCCTGCCTCTCCCCTGCCTTTCTGCCTCCAATGGTGCCACACCATCCACTGACATAAAGACATCACCACTTATGCACAGGTACCTCTCTCTGCAGGGCTATGTCAAAAGCTAGTATGAAAACAAATCAAGATGGGCTTATCATACCATTTGCAAGCCTAACTCTGCACAGGAATACTCAACTGAAGAACACAGACTGAAAAAAACCTATTAACAAAAGGAATGAACAGCAGTGCATTTTGTGCCTATGGCCAAAGAATCTTTCACCTGATGCTTGCTGCTGAACATGGGTAACAGATAATCAAAAAAAAACCCTACATCCCAATTCAGTGGGAGTAAAACTCCACTGGGAAGCTCCTCTCCACAAGGAAGCCAAGACAATTTGTGGCACCTGAACAATTGCCTCACAACATCTAACCAAGTCAAGTCACTGCCAGAAGGAAAAAGATAAATCTTTTTTATCATCTGAAGACAAAAGAAGTGTCTTTAACAACTAGAAACACTTCTTCCCTTCACAAACAAAGATGCTCCTCTGGGACATCTCTGTTAAGGTCTTCCTCAACTCCTGCTGCCAAATCCAAGTTCATAAATAAGCATATCTTGTTATTTCCAAAGCCCTTGTAGGTGGGAACAGCAGATCTTTGCCAGATTTTCTGTGCCATATACTTACAGCACTACCTACACTGCTTTCCAAAAATCCCAAGAATATGTACATTATCCCTCAGTGCTTGTTCTGCATTACAGAGGAAAATCCAAAAGACAATTCCACATGCTGGTATTTCTTTCTGAGGATAGGTTAATTTTCAGGCCAACCCTGGTTAACAGTGATGAATGGATCTCAAACATAGTGCTCAGAAATTTGAAGATTCATTGCAGGAGATCTCAGAAAATTGGAATGAAGCCTCTGGTAGCTATCCCCACACATGCTACACAGGCTTCAGCCTGGCTTGGGAAGAGATAGCTCTGCTGGTACTCACTGATCATGGTGGTGCCCCCTGCTAGCGCTGCTTTTGTGCCTTGATAGAAGTCATCAACAGCAGTCATCCCTTGGTAGGGCTTTTGTAGGTAAGTGTTGACATCAATTCCCCCAGGAATAACCATGCGCCCATTAGCCTCTATGGTCTTGACTCCTCCAGGGACAATCAGATTCTCTCCTATTTGCCTGGACAGCAAGGAAAGCCAGTATTACTTTATTTGAACAAGCACAGAGGACAAAGCTGTTTGAGGTGTGTAGGGGACAGGGAGCCTGGGCCCATACAGAAGAAGGTGGGCTTCCAAAGACAAGGTGAAGCTCAAGCACAGGCTCCCTCTGTGCTGCCCAGCACAGCAGAACAAAGCAGAGGAGAGCTGTCTTGCTGAGCCATGAGCTCTGTTTGCTTTGCATGGCTCTAGTGGCCAATAAAGGAGCTGTAATGCACCAGCATTAAAAATTGATTATTTTTTATAGGATTTTTATCTTTAAACAATTCAAATTATGTGCACTTAATGCTCTCCTGGGGGCTCCAGTTTTGTATATTAAGTTCTTAATTGAAAATAGGAAAACATAGATCAAATATGGGAGCAAGGTGGAATTATAAATATATGACAGAAGCAAAAGGCACATCAGAAAATTTTGTAATTACTTTGTCATCATGCAATGCAAATTTATCCTTAAAAAGAAATCCAAAAAACCTAAGACACAGAAATACATATCTAAGAGACTTAAACATGTTTAATCTACCATGTCCCATATTCTTTATCCTCCTCTTGAAGTTAAAAGTCAGTGAAACATTCTGCATAACTGTGTGGAAAAATTATAATTAGCTGTTGCCATCTTTCTCCCTTCAGGTCTTCAAAGCAGGATTTTTTTTTCACTATGAAAAATATTAATCTGTCCCCCATACCAATATCAAACTCCAGATACTTATGATCAAAATACTTTTATTATTCATGGAACCAACTACAAAGAAATTAAACTTTAACTTTTAAAGCTACATTACATTTTTATTGTCTACTTTGCATGGTGCCAAACAGGGAGAGGTATGGTTATGTGTGGAAGCCATGTCTTTGCACTGTTACACTACAATATATTTGGGCTTAGAGGTAACTGCAAGGTAGTTAAAGTTCACTTAGTTTATCTCATATTACAGACACAGAGTCCTTGTCTTAATTTTCTTTTGTCTGGATAAAATAATATTTATCCACAGCTAAATAAATACTCAGACATCTGAGCTGCTGAATCTGTTTCTCCATATTAAAATGCAACACCCACGTACAGTGACTGATTAACAGCCAACTGTGATAAGGTAGAACCAGAAGTGAATATAACTCTTCATTAAAACCAGTGGGAAAAATGAAAAAAAAAAAAAAATATAAACAAACCAGGTATAATTATTCACATTGGAATCTGGCCAAAAAGACAGAGTTAATAAATAGCCCCAAGAGGTCAAGAATTAGTTTCACATGCTATGTAAAAATGTCACCTCCAGCAACTTGTCTCCCCTGGTGCCCTGGGCTCTGGCTGGAGGGAAGCACAGCCATTCCATGGGCAAATTCCTGGTGGGCATCCTGGGATGGGGTCACAGCTGCCCAGCACTGAACAAACCCAGGAGAGCTTATTCATGAGAGCTGGCACCTCCACTCTGGCACCTAATAGTCATCAACATGTGCAGCACTGTCATAACCACCTGTGTGCAGCTGTGCAGTGAACAGCACCCTGAAAAACAGGGAACCGACCTGGATGCAAAAACCAGCAGCTGCCCAGCACATCCAATTGCACAAACAAAACTTGCAATCTGTTTTAAAATGTGCCTCCCAAAGGCATACCATAAGGCATTGCACTCATGAGCACATTCAATGCCTGCATAAAGTTAAGTAGCCCCATGTGTAGTAATGGTATTGCACTAATTTTTGTTAGTCAAATCTATCCCCAAGATTTTAATCAGAACAATCCTCCACCTTTGTAGAGAATTTACGTGGCTATGAAATTGAAGTGGGAAAAAAAAAAACCTATGACCCCTCTCCTTTGAATATGTTCAAGGAGTAACTGCACTTCAAGGACTAACACACCTTCTGAGAATAATATTTATGAAAACCTTCGCAAAAAAAGCAATTAATTTTGATTTTCTTCCACAATCAATATCTACCAGTTTCCTCATCAAGAAGACACATCCTAACAAAGTGAAAGTGTGCTAATTATATACTGAAGTTTTTTGATGACTCAATGCCTATTATTTTCAGTGTTGGTTGAGTAACTTCTTATTCAGCTGAAATCATCCATGTTGAAGTGACATGGGACCAAACGGCCTTTGCAGATGATGCTGCACTACTACCTGTCAGAAACCTGTCTCATCTCTCGCCCTGGCATCAAGATTAAGGCTGGGAGAAGTCTGATCTTCGCTGGTGCTCAAGGTTATTTTTATTCTGACTAAGTAGAATAAAGAGTAGGAGATAATGTGACAGGTTTCCTGAATTGCTCACTCATTAATGCAAAGTATATGTGAGTAAGAATGGGGTTCCATTACTTGTGGGTGAAAAAATACAACAGTGCAGATAACTGCATTCTAGACACGGTACAAATTACTGCGCTGGTGTCTTCATATGTCAGCAACCAGAAAACTCAGACCACAAAAAGCTGATGCTGTCTGCCATTTTCAGTCAAACAAGTTGATAAATTCTGTTGTACAAGAGCTGATTAAAGCACAACAGAAACAGCAGGCTTCAGCTCTTCCTAAGCTTCATCCAAGGAAGCTGAAAACCCCCTCCAGCACTCCATGGTGGGGCTTCTATGGTTATCAAGCTCAGACCCCTTTTAGGCATCTGAGGTTCCCCCTAACTTGGCTCACCACTTGCCCAGCTCTGGAGACCATATCCCCAGTCCCTTATCCCTCCACTTGTTCATTCCTCCAGCCCAGAGGGACCCAGCCCTTCTCCTTGGCAGGGATGGAGCAGAGTACAGCAAGCACCAGACCATGACCTGTCACTTGGCACAGGGCTCACTTCCTCATGTGATAACAGAGGCAGGAGAGATGTAGGCAAAATGTATTATTTATATGCCAATTTGAATTACCAACTATTTAAAATATTATTTAGATACTGTAGAACTGCCTCTCAGCTGCCATCTGAGTGTGCAGGGCTTAAGTTTCAGGTAGGAAAAATCCACATACACTGCTGCTCCTTGTACCTAGGGAGCCAGTTTGAGCATTGATTGGCAGCAAGAAACATCGACCATCCTCCAAACTATAGCTGATCTTCAAACACACTCAAGGCTACATCTGCTTTCCTCTCTGCAGAACAGTCTGCATTAAAAGCATTAAAAGACCCAAATCATTTCATTAGACTGCAAGAGAAACCCAACCCTCTTTCCCAATCAGTTTTCACTTCAGAGTGAAAAAAATAACCCATATCTTTTATAGCCCCGTAAAACCAGGACAGTATTGCCTATTCTGGGCTGAGTGGTTTGGTGTCTGCTCCATTCTGTATTAAAATTCTGTGTCACCAGCAGGATCTGCAGCTGGAAAGTTATAGCATCAACTGAAATGTGGATGACTGAGTTTCAACGTCCAGCTTCAAACAAGCTTGAGCCACATTTAACAATGATGTTAAATATTCAGACACAATGGGCAGTTCCACCTGAAGAAACTGAGAGATCAAACACAGAGGTTTCTCAGGTTGCAAAATTTATCATCTGAACACAGTAATCCCTTCTCACAGCAGGCTGCCCTCACAAATTATTTCAGAGCAGGACTTCTTGCATAGTTTACAAAGAAAAATCTTAGGTCATCTAAACTTAGGGAGCCAGGCATAACTCAGGATGCTAAATAGAGGGCTTGCTTCCTTGGGCAAAGATAAATGCCTCTTAAAAATTAAGATCCTGCCAGTTTGTTCATTATTAATCCTAATTAGCTGAGATACTTCTTGGAGGTACAGATCCACATGTTGACTTCAGAGGGAGTCTATGTATTTAACAAGGGCAGGTGAAAGCTTGGCATTGCTAGCTACCATTGCATTTCTGGAATCAAAGCCAAAAATTCACAGCAGTTTCAGGCTCTCAGCATCTCATGCATTTAGTTGTTTAAATAGTTCTGATGCTTACAAGTGTTACTAGAAGATTTGCATCTGAACTAACAAAACCATAGAAAAACTCAACAAAAACACCCATCAAAGAGAGAACAACTTGGTTAACTGTTGCTTTAAAAATAAATACATGTTCAAAATTTTGTGTCCTCTCCACTTTTGCCACTTCTGCAAAGCAAGTAACACTACAAATGAAAAGGCAGAGTGAAAAGTATTAAAAAGAAAATTGCAAAATCCATGGATGAAACTATTCATATTTTTTTTCTGTTATAATAACCTGAATCATAACATAAGCAGTCACAGATATATCAAGAATTGGACTTTTAATCTGATGTTACATTCTTCAGGAGCTCTAAAAACAAGTAGGCAATTAATTATTTACCAGATAAGCATAACTATATTTCTGTGCATCAAATTGTAGCCTCTGGAGATCAAGATTCTTAGGTCATCAGTGAAAATGTCTATCAGTAATGAAAAAGGCTTTGATCCTTGTGTACATCAGAGTGCTCATACACACTACATAACTTTGCAAACCTTAGAGACCCTCATCTCCACTACGCCAAGGCAGGACCAGCAGAGCGCATGGACATCTCTGTTACAGTTTCCCAGGCTATCAGTAACACATATTTCAAGTTTTTCACCCAATAAATACTTTCCCAGTTCCTGTATTTTACAGCCTGATAAACCAGGACTTTCTTTCTAATTGTGTGACAATGCATAACAACATTATAGGAACAGAAGGTGCTGTGGTTCAGCATCAACCAAAGGCAACTGAGAAGTATCAGGTCCTCATTTGCACCATGCAACATGGGGCATATTTCAGATTTCTGTGCCCTACAATCCTTAAGAGCATAGCTGCAATTGCACTGACTAAGGTAAGGGGAAAAAGCTGTAGAGAGCCTTCTGCCATTCACTGACTCAAAAGATTTCCATTGTCCTTATCATTACTTCTTTTCTTGAGACTGTCTGCTTGCCTTAACTATTTTGGAAGAAACTGAGATTGAACTGTTCGAAAAGCAAATATCTTCAATTTACAGCAAAGAAATTTTCTGGTTATCTAATCTTAGTGAAGATAAAATGGCAGAATTTAAGAATTAAACACTTCTCAACTACAGCCTCACATTTAGAGGTAACTGATATTCTGTCCACAAAAGATTTCAGGTCAGCACTATCAAGAAATCACAGTAGTCTATGCTAACACACATGCAAAAAAAGCAATATTTTATGAAACCAACTTTATAAGTCCATCTTCAAGGTATAGGTCTGCATAGAAGGAATGGTCATCATTGATAATTCTTCCACCTTTAATGAGCAGTCGGTCACTCTGGAGGAAAAAAAAAGGAAAATGTGGGTTTGTTAAATAAATAAACATAATAATGTGTTTATGATAACAAATACACTCATATTATAAAGAAAGTAATTTATATCAAACAGTACTCTATGTAAAGGTGAGTTCATGTGCGTCCACAGACAGTGGACATAGTTTCACTGACTGTTTTTATTCCTGACTTTTGGAACATGAGACCTCATAGTCATCACAGTTCATTTTGCTCAAAGCAGAAATGACTGCACATAGAAACACTTGAAATGCCACTACATCCACCTCATTGCACAAAGGCCAAAAGGGAAAAAGAAGCCCCCAGAAGAAACTGCCCAATATTGCAATGGCCAAGATGAGGTCACTTGGAAGCCTTGGCACCTCTGGAAAAGTAACAAATGGGGAGGGACAAGGTCATAAGAGGCTGCTTAGTCCTGCCAGATAGAAATTCCTCACCAGGGAAGCTCCTTTAACATCAGCTCAGCAGGAGCAAGAACCCAGCCCACAGCTCATGTCTTCTGTACCATGGTACAGACCCACAGCTGAACACAGAGTTTTTAGTGGGCATGAAGAATTAATTGTAATCAATTTGTGATTTCTCAAAGGCTGTTGATGAATTGGAGGCACTCTGTGCTGAGACTGCCCATGTCGTATCTCATTCAACTCCATGAATGAGAACAGAAGGCAGCCTCCAAAGTTTGGTTCACCTGAAATACCATATAAACAGCACAAAGAGCCACCACCTCCTGATATTTTCTAAAGTGCCAGGAAGCAAACTTTTTTTTTCCAAGAAGGACTGTTCAAAATATCAAGTCTACAAGAGTTAATGTTCACAACAACTGTCTGCTTACATTCCTCTCTATTCAAATGGTTACATTCTGTTCTCAAAAACTACATTTTATAGAAAGCAAATTTTACCAGTGCATATTCCTGAGAGCCAGTATTTAAACTCTCTCACTGAAGAAGTCACACTGGAAATACCAGCCCCTTACCCCCTACCCAAAGATGGGGCAAGTCTGTAACTTCAGTGCTCTTCTAGCTTTAGCTGGGGTAGTTAATCTTCCTCACACTAACTTGTATGGGGCTGTTCTGGATCTGTGCTGGAAACAGTGCTGATAACACAAGGATGTTTCAGCTATTACTGTGCAGAGCTTAGAGAGTGAATGTCTTTTCTGCTCATCATCAGGAAAGAGACTGGGTGAGCCCAAGGAATTGGGAGGGGGGATAGCTGGGACACCTGACCTCAACTGACCCAAGGGATATTCCACACCATATGGCATCATGCTCAGCAATAAAACTCAGGGGGAGGTTGATGGGGTGAGCATTGCTTGGGGACTGGCTGGCCATCAATAGGTGGGTGGTGACCAACTGTGCTGTGCATCACTTGTGCTTCTTAGGTTTTATTAATCTCCCTTTTTTACTTTCCTACCAATTGCATTATTATCATTACTATTATAATGATTATTCTATTTCCAGGATCAAAGTGTTTTCATCTCAACCCATGAGTTTTTTAACTTTTATCCTTAAAATTCTCTCCCCCATCCCACAGTGAGTTGGGGTGGGATGGGAGACAACTGAGCAGTGATCATGTGGGGCCAAGTTGCCAGCTGGGGTTAAGCCATGACAAGGACATAACACTTTTGGAAAGAATTTTGCCAAGTGACTGAATGCTGGAAAACTCTTAAAGCAGTCAGAACCATTTTTCCCCATTCATACATAAAAATAGCCATTTATTACAAATTATTTCCTTGGCTCGCCACACAATAACTCAGAATCTCCAGTTTGTCCATGTTTTATACTACTCTGTCCAGATTCAATTCCTGGTTTAATTACAGCATGACTCAGGCATATAAACTATCAATGTCCTGTGTTCCCAGTTTAGAAAAAAAACAAATTGATACATTCTTAATCTATAAAATCAGAACAACAAAACCAATAAATTTCTAAAAAACTGCTCATTAAAAAGTGCTATATTAAGTTATAATGTAACCTCTATGATACACTGCACATTTACTTTTTAGCTTGTACTTAAACAATTTTGCAGGTTCAAAGCCTTTACAGCCCTTCGTATCATTCTAGAAAAAGGAAAAAGGGGAGAAACAAACATTTTTAAGGGAGAAAGAAGAGAGGGGAAAAACATTTTAAATACAGTGCACAACAAAAGAGTATGTACAAAGCACGTCTGAAGCTCTTCTCCATGTGCTGCAGCAGCAACATGACCCTGGGGGGGAACCAGGGCACAGAACTATGATGACATGTGTCCCCAGGACCTGCCTCAGATATTGTTACCCTCTCATTAGAGCACAGAGATGAATGCAAGTTCTCCATCTGGAATTTTCAGAGAGGCTCCCTGTTTTCTCCCCAGCCTCTCTACTGTCACTTGTAATTGCAGCAGGACTTGTGAATCAGCAGCTGGAATAATAATAAGTGATTTCAGCACGTGCTGGCAGTTGCACCTCCTCACTATGATGATTTACTACACTGCCTGCTGACCTGCAGGGACCACCATCTTGTGAGCTCTTTTTAAGCTCGTTCAATTGCCTTCCTAAACATTAATACTGCCCAATTACAAGAGGCACAAGCTTACTGATACAGGCAGGCAGTGTTCCCAGAGCACGGCATCTGTCACTGCTAAGGAGTCAAAAAACTTGCACCCTCATCAAGAAGTTCTACATTTAATTTCTTTTAAACAGGAGAAAATGCCTAATAAGTAGAAACAAATGTAACAGGCAAGGAAAATAAAACAGACTAAAAGCTGAAGTGCAGCTGCAGAAATATAAATGTAGACATAAGGATTTTAATATGTTTTTACATATAGATATACATATGTAAGTAACAAAATTAGGTATTAGAATAAGCCAATCTAAAAAATATACAACTGCAGTCTTAAGAAAGAACTCTGTTATGGAGCCAGACATTAAATTAGGCCTCAGTCTGTAAAGGATTACTGAACATTCAGCTACAAAGTCTCGCCTTGTTCAGAATATTGGAGGGTGCAAGAAATTCTGGTAGAGAATAAAACCTGCACTTTCAAAATTTTAATTCCTTACACCTCAGAAGAAAATACAAACAATTCAGAATTGTTGCAAGAGCAGTCCTGCACCTGAGGCTAAGGTTCCCCCAGCTGGGTATAAGAAGTGATGGAAGACTAGGCTGCCAAAAAACCACACAGCCCCAGGTAAACTGCCAAGCCATTGGGGACAGTGCTGTGGAGCCTTGCCCAGCTGTCATCAGAATCTGAGAGATGTGGAAACATCTCTAACATGCTTCCATTCCTGCATATCAGCAAATTCAGAAGAAAAAGAGTTTTGTCGGAACATCTCCCAGCCAGCCTGATCTGTCAAATGCAGGACAAGTAACAGATTCCTGCAAAGCAGAGCACCTTGAGGCAGATGGTGTCGACAGGCACCAGCAGCCCAGGTGAGGTTTGGGTGTCCTGTGGACACCTCAGCAGCACACTGTGCCCAAGCAAACCAGCACTGCCTCAAACACCCTGCTCCAGACCAGGGCTGGCTTGTTCTTAGCCAAAGCAGCAGTACCCAATGCCTGTCACACACAGACACACACTTCCATTAATAGGCTGGAAAAATTACACAAAAATAAATTGCTAGAAAGAGGGCACAGATTAATATTAACAAGCAATTTGTTGTATTCTTCGTGAAACAAAATTTCATACAAATGGTTGATCCACATGAAGTATTCATTTCCTGCTACAGCCTAAGCACAGGCTTCAGGGACAGCCACTGGAGCCTGGGTGATCCCACATTGGTTTAGGTCACTGGTGCTTGCTGCAGTGAAATCCTGGACAGAAATCTGGGCACACACAGGCTCTGTGAATTGGGTTAGTCTCCCTGGGCATGCAGAAGGCTGTGCATGACCAGGGGCCATTTATTATTCACCAGGGGCATGATGTCAGGCAGACTGCAATTTTCTTTCCAAGTGACAAACGTCCAGGTAAACAGGGACCAGAGTCCTCTTCTCCCTGTTTCAGACTAGAGGAAAGACACACTCTGCAGTGACCTGGGAAAGCAGTGAAGGAAGCGAGTGACCTGAAGTTCCTGAACTGATCCCAGCAGTGCTGGCCTGTATTTCTCCTTCCCAGCTGTAATCTCCATGAGGAAGAACACCCAGCTCCCAGAGGTACCCTCAGCCAGTCACTGACTCTCAGGTGCTCTCACAATGCAAACAGCAATGGGCTCACCATTCAGCTCAGGAGGTGACAACACTGTCAGCCTTTCTAGGGTGGCTGCCACTTTTCTATTCAGTTGACAGGTGTCTCAGGCACTGGTGCCCTGCCTGCTGAGCTCCAAGGGCTCCATACCAAGCCTTCAGTGCATTACCTGGCACAAGAAGCTGCCAGCCCACCACTTCCCAGTGCAAGCCAAAAGAAGCTGCTAGGACTCTCTCCTCCCTCCAGGCTGCCAAGGACAGACAGCAAGAACATGGCAAAACAGAGGAGGAGTATTACATTGAACAGCTCATAAGATGCAAGGGGTAAAAACCCTGCTCTCACTGACACAGGAGATGCAGAAAGCACACTGTAAATCCATGCTCCACAGTCACTGCAGGGTGTGGCAGCCAAGGTGTTTCTTCTCCACCCATCACTACTGCAATGATGCAACTGCATTGCTGCAATGCTGTTTGCCTCTGATTTCTGTATCTGGCCATGACACAGCATCAGCTCAGCCACGATGCATATCTGCTGTAAGCCCTGCAGCTCCATTTTACAGTGCTCTGGCACTCCCAGCTCAGCCCACTGCTGAGTATGATACAGCCATTCCTACCACTCCCAGCCCCTCACCTTCAATCCCTGCACACTGCTTCTCTGGGGATCTTTTCCTAATCACAGTCTAGCTTCTCCTGCTTAACCTGGCAGCAAAGCTGCAGAGCTCAGTCTGTGACATGACAGCAATTTTGATGGCAGCAGAAGGAGATGCCACAAACGGAGCTCGTTTGCTGCAGGAGGAGGGGCTGGCTGCTCAGACTGGAGGCGGTGGCTGTCGCTCCCTCACAACTATTGTTCCCACTACAGCAAGAGCAACACGAAACATCTGTAAGCTGGTGACTGGCACACTTTGTACAAACTGCCTGTTTTGCTGGGATTTGAATCAGCTTGGCTCAGCTCTTGTGAAGCATGTCCACATTTTCATGCACACCAATGGCAAAAGGCCAGCAGAGAGAAGCGGCATCTGACCAACCTTCATGACCATGAGCCATGGTCCCCAGTCCTGCACAGGGCTCCATGCAAATACAAATGAAACCAGATTCCCTTGGGTGGAAAATCACTTTGCTCTGGATTATTCAAAATTACAAACCAAATGTTAGAGCAAGAATAATTTGCGAAGAAATTTAAAATTAGCCTTTTCCCATTCACCCACTTATCTCAGAGCTAGAGGTATCTAAAAATACACAACAAAATTAAATAGTTTTTAGACATGCACTTCTCAAATCTGCTTCTTGGGACTACTAAAACACAGTACCAGAAAAAATAAAACTGCCATAAGATTTACTAAACATTAATTCAAATTGGTGCAGCGTGACAAAATACAATGCAGCACAAATTACAGAAACCACACACTTCTCTACAGCATTGATACCTATGCACTGCACACACAGGAACCTTCCAGAGAAAACCACACTTCTATGATACAAGATGGAGTTAAAAAAAAAAAAAAGCCATTATGTATTGTAGCCATATAAAAAAGATTCCAAGAGACTCTCCAAGAGTAGTGTTTTCATCAAATAGTAGCATCTGTCCAGACTGCAATTCCAATATATGCTATTACATTTTTGCTTTTCTTCCACAAATGGAACATCTTCCTATTACATCTTCATCTCTAAATCAAGTAAACCATGTATTTTTAACTATTTACAGTTTGCTTTATTATTTATATACAATTAACTTCAGATAACATATCCAGCATATAGGTCTAAGTGCTGTGCTGCTTAATTTTTGGTTTAGACCTTTACAATTGCTGCACTGCAGCTTTTACCAACTAAAAAAGTCTCTGCAACTCTCAAATCCAGATTTTCCATGCCTAGAGGATGAGGAAACACTCAGCAGGGATCTCACCCTCTGTGTAATTGTAAGGACTTACTTGAATATAACATTGTCCTTACATCTACAGAGCAACAATGGCTGTTTTCTCTAAAACTCACATTAGTCAAGAGCTCTGAAGATGACTAAGGACTTTATGCTAAATAACCATTTGAAAAAAGTTTAAATTCTAAATCCACCTGCACTTCAGTTCTCTGTCTATGAAGGCATGTGGTTTAAAAGACATCAGATCAAATGCAATAAACATAAAAAGGCATTAAGCTATGTTATCACACTTGTAGCCAGGACATTACTTTTTTAGCATATGAGAAGCAGAATTCTTTGTTACTAAGGTTTTAAAGAGTCCAGTGAGAGTTACAAAAGACACAGAATTCAGTTTAGAGGGAAGGTATAAGAAACATAGGCTGATATTTGTGTTCTCCTGTTCATCTAAATCTCCTCAAGAAGACTTTTTGTGAGGAAGCCATTTCTTAAAGGCTGAAGACCCACTGGCAAAGAGTGGAAGGAGCTCCTCTGTGCTTCCATGTCTTCCGTCTCACAGACTTATTTCCCACAATATAAAAGAGATTTACTTTTTGTATGTGTGTGGATATATTTGGCTGTCTTTTGTCAGAGCTGGTCAGATCCAGATCCAGCTGTGATACAACACAGTTAAATTACCTCGCTTTTAGCAAAGTACTTACAAATAAGGAACATTTTTAAACTTAATGGCAAAAGAAGAAAGATATCCTTCCCAAGAGGAATGTTTGCTTAAAATCCTTTCATAAGGATCAAAGAGCTGTAAATGGGATTTCACGAAGTACTGTCTGCTTATAGAAGATCTGCTTTTAATCAGTGGTATCCCTCCTTTTGAATTTCATATCTAGATTACCCTCCATAGGAAGTGGCTTGTAGCTAGGGTGAACCTTGAATCAACTCTGGCAATTCCTTGTAAAACACTCCATCCTTGAGGCATCATTTCCAATAGGCCACTAATGGAGAATCCTGCTTTTAATGTTTTCTTAACAGATGCACTCTACTATATGGCAATTAATTTAGGAAGGATTATGCTGATTGTAGTAACGCTGTATCTTGGTCCGTAGCCAATGTATTCATTCATCTTTATTAATTTAAAAGATCTGATGTTCTTTTGTTTCCCCTTTCGAGACCTGGCTTCCTATTCCACTGGCAGTTTCATTGCTTCATCACCCACTCTAAAGGGGTTACTCCTACAGCAACCAACTCCATGGAAATTTCTTCACTGGAAATGCCATCTTCGTTTTGATTTTAGAAGGAAAGCATAACAAACATCTTATTGGTGACAATATTCATTGGTATCAGCAGGGGTTTCATTTAGCAGGGGCTAGAGGGTTGAAACCATTGCATCATATCTTGCTATACCCATCCCTTGGGTTATACACAGGTTATGTCAATTAAAGGGGATCTCAAAATCCCAGCAAGCCATTCATAGGAAAGCTTAAACTTGGGAAGAAAATAACAGTCCTTTACAGCGTGGCTGACTTCTCTGGGCCACTGAACTGAAGAAGTGTTTTATCTAAGTTCTAATCAGAAACCTGCATCAGGTTACTGGGACATATCTGACTTGGCACCAATCACAGTCAAAATCCAACTAAGATCAAATGGAATACCTTCTCTGATAGAGCTAGTGGCTGCAAGGGAAACAGAATAGTAGAAAATGCCTTTAAGATGATGTTAACAATGATAATTCATGATCTACTAAAGGCAGTGGATACCATGTGTATTGTTTGCGCTGTCATGTTATATCACATATCTACTTTTTCTGCCAGTGAGAGCAAGCTGTGATGTTTGCTGCCTCACCTCACATGGTATCAGTCCTGGTTCCCCTTCCACAGCCTCTTCACTCTGAACACTGCCTACTCCTATAGCCAGCCACCTGAACCTACCTGGGTCCTCACTATTACACACAGGAGATTTTACACTGAGTGTAAACTTCGCTGAAATCAGCAGGAACATTTATTATTCATAATCAATAGCTTACACCTTAAAACTCATTAGGACATGCACTACAGATGAAAACTTTTGTCTTGTGACAAGTAAACATAATCCCAAAGTATCTCTGCTTCAGAGGACAAGGCCACCATCTGTACATGTAGCAAGATTAGAAACCCACAAATTATTTTACTGCTCATCTCTATTCCTTCTTTCCCATACATACAAAAGCATGTATCTCTCTCATATGTACAAAACCCAGATTTATCTCAACTAACTCCCAAGTGCTTCACAAGCCAGTGGCCTCGGCCTCTGCTGGCTCCTTCAAATGAAAATGGAAGTTTCACGCTTTTGCCACTCAATTCTTGATTCTGAAAGAAATGGCAGCAAAGCAGACAACAAGATCTTGATCTCTCATCAGAAAAGTGGTTCATTGGCAGTGTTGCTCTCAGCCCTTGCACGAAGATTCAGACAGGCACCTCACTGCATCAGATGTCTTCCCAGACAGACACTGTCCCCTTTCCAAACCTGCCCAGCTTCCAGCAAAGCACAGCTCAGTTCTTTGTAATGGCACCAGCTATGATGCTGAAAACACTGATGCCCTGCTGAGGGCACTGACTGATGAACTTGCTGTGGCAAGTTTAATCACTGCCCCAAACTCTTCTGTCCTTCTGCCAAAGGTTTCAGTCTCCACAGAAATGTCCCCAGAAGGACCTACTCTGAACGTAATTTAAGTCACCATATGGAGCTGACATATGGGAAAGTGGTCACTTTTTCTCCTATAGAAAAAAGAAAGGAAAAGATGTGCCACAGAATCATGGAAATGGTGGTTGGAAGTCCTAACACTTATACTGAAGCAGCTAAAGCATCTCCAGGACTGCCAGGCTGAAGTCCAGTCAACCACACAACGTGAATTCATTTATGTTCACTGACAGATGAGTAAACTGAGAGGGGACAAGTCTGTTAAACAGGCACACATGGGAACATGTAATTTTGAGGATTAAGCAAATGTTCAAGAGTAAGAAGGTATCCAGAAGTCCCAGACCTTGGTGTTTTAAAAACAGGACAAAAAATGCTGTCTAAAACAGCCAAAATCCTGCACCAAGAGCAGAAGAGTAACACGAGGCAGTGTTCCCATGCCCAGCACTCAGCAGGCTTTTCAAACACTTCTGCCAAGTGACAGAGCAATCTGAGTGTAGCTTCATACACTGTGTTAAACAAAGGTGGATGGAAAAAAAGCATAATCAGGGGAGATACAGAATAGATCCAAACCTAGACAAGGACTTTGGTCCACCATTCCAGGTACTCACCATGTCCTGCATCTGTAGAATATGTCCCCCTTGGTGTCCAAAATGAATTGGCTGGCAGCTTTCACACTGCTGTTGTCTCACACCAGAACACCACACATTACTCCAGTACTTTGTTCAGACCAAACAGAAAGTTTCCATCCTGAACCAGCGAGTCACACAGCAGAAATCTAGATGAATGTATTTTTTCTCTCTCAAAGTATTCTGCCATCTTCAACTGAACTACTGCTGAACTACTACTGAACTGAAGCAACTTCAACTACTTGCTTCTCATCTCCCTTCATACCAATTCTAAAGGTAACAAGTAAAATTATTCAGAGGAATATGCCCACTCCTCTGAATTTCTTCAGTCTCTCAATTTTCCTGCATCTGCCTTTTTTTCTCATGTTGTGCCAGATCTTCTCTTTTCTTGTTATGCTCAGTAGTGAGATCCTTCCTCTGTAACACCACCTTTTTGTGCTCTGTCTCTCTGTGCCTTACAGTCTGTTAGCTCAGGACCAGCAGTGCCTTTCTCCGTTTATATTCCAACCCTTGGACCATTCCCAGAAAGATGATTCCCTTTTTTTCCAAGGGACTCAGGCACAATTTTCCTCTCCCAAATGCCTCCTTGCATTTTGGTGACTAGCTATTCTGCCTTTGCTCAGTAGAATTGTGTTCACACCTCCTCTTCACTGAGCTCACACAGATTATGTTTTAATGGGTGCAGTTGCTGCTGGAACAAACACGTCCTGTCACAGGCATTTAACATGCCACATGCCTTTTTTAAACCATGCTACAATTCTGAGTTCATCTAAGCTCAGGCCTTGCTTGAAAATTGCCAACCACTACCAAAACACAGAAGCCAAAATAATTTGTAACAGGTATTCCCATGTCATCATCTCCATTGATTCCTTGTAATAGACTGCACAAGAGGAGTATAATAGTGATGTTAAAAGCAATGGGCTGGGGGGTATATCCTGGAAAGTCTGATCTGCACGAGAACATCCTGCACAACTGAAGCACAAAAGATTGCCACCTCATGCAGAAAAACACCTCGGCAATGGATGTGCTGGCTGTCCATACTACAAAGGCTGGGAAAAGTGCTCCTGCACTCTTGGCCACCCTTAAATTATGCACACCCTGCTCCATCCCCAGCTAACAGTCCCAAACCAGTGGTTTGAGACCACCAGCCAAGGACAAGCACAGTGCAGAAGACATGACTGAAGTGCTTAGACTTACTGATTCAATGCATTTCTGTTATACATCCTCACACTGGTCTGGTGCTTCAAATGCAGAGGTCATTCCCCTCCCACAGTAGTTACACAAAAAGGCCCAGTTTCTCCAGGCTGACTCACAACTGAATGGCACCTTACACTGGCACAGTGCTGGTGCTTCACTAACAGCAAGCCTAGATGCTGCATGCAATGCATAACAGGCAGCAGGACAGCCACAAATGAGAAAAAATGCAAGAAGCATGAATTTTCACAAGCTGAAATGGAAAAGAAAAGGCAGACGAAATGAAAAAAAAACATGCACAGATCAGTGAATGAGAGCAGGGAGATGCTCAGTGCCAAAGAGGGCTGTGTGCAACAGTGTCTTTATCAGGAGCAGTGGGAGAAGGGTAAGCAGGAATTAAGTTAAAAGAGGTGCAGGTGCTATCAGTCAGGCCCTGCTGTCTGAAGGAGTCAGGAGGGAGGCACAGTCAGACTAAGCACAAGGAGGAAGTTGTGCTCATGTGCACCAGGAGCAGTAACCCAGACAAGGTAGCACAGGGCTGTCTTCCCAAGAGTGGTATCTGCTTCCACACCAACAGAGGTGAAATCAGCTACTGCTTTTTCCTTCACAGCTCTTGATGCTGCAGACCTGATCCCAGAGGGAAGTTCTGGCCAGGCACTGACTGCAGAGCCTGTGGCTGGATGCTGCTGCTGGGGGTTGTTCTTGTGTGCTCAGGACAGCTCCTGGCCCCATGCAAGGAACACTTGGTACTGGAAAATCCACAAAGTATCAGCACCCAGGACACCATCAAAAATTAGTTTCTCAGTTCTCCAATGAACCCAGGAGCTGGTGTAGCTCCAAAAAACAGGAGTGTGAGTGGTGACAAGTGCTAAGAACAGCAACAAATGACATTTTTATACTATTTCATCATCACTGTTGTTGCATACTTCTACTGAACTATTTCCTAAGAGCCCAGAAGACTTGAAGCTACAATGTATTTCCTTAGTGGCCTGACGAAAAATCCGATTTACAACACTGGAATGGGGCTTCAGAAGATACGCACATATAGATCCTGTGGGTTCTTGTGGGACAAACAGCATGTACAAGGTCTGACACAAAATGCCTGCTTTGCTTTTGCTGGAAGAGCAGGGCCAGAAGGGGAAAAAAAAAAAAAAACGTCCAGCCCTGATGCCTGCCAACTTCTCCAATGTTAATTTATGCCTTTGATTTGGTCACAAAACTCAACAGTAATGTTAATGAATATTCATTTATAGAAGCTTCAGCACATCCCATTTCAAAGAGAAAAGGCTGAGGTTTGGGCTTTCTTTTTCACGGCAATCCTCTCCCCAGGACAGAGAAGAAATTTTGTGAGAAGTGATAAAATTAAAAGGAACTGTTGATTCTAAGGCAAAGACTCATAATTCTTACAGATTCTCATTCTACTCCACACTGGAGAGCAAAGAACTAGCTATGGGTGGGACCCTGCTACACTCCAGCTTCAAATGAAGATTGAGCCATGCACAAAGCACCTGACACTCACCCAGACGGCAGCTGGGGCTCCCCCAACCCAGACACGCCCTGAGTAACTCTAAGTCACACAAGGCATTGAGGAACAAGGCAAGAGGAGCCATCACCCAAAAAGCCACTGCAGCACCCAAGTTCAGCCTTGGCCACCAGGCACTGCTGCCTGTTGATAGTAGAAACCTGCATAAATGCAGCACTTTGGTATCATAAAACTCAGCTTTTAGAAGGAGGTTTTTCCCCTCCTGATCAAATATTTTGGCTGCAGGATGTTTTTACTGTACATGGAGAACACCGCGAGGAGTTTACAAGCTTTGTACCGCTGGCTCCACTGATGCTGTTAACAGCGGGTTTGCTCAGGAAGGTGCCACACCCACCAGCCCGCTCCTGCAGCTACCGAAACTTGCTCCGCGTCGCACCGTGCCAGCTTTCCAGGGAAAGCTCCACGAACCCAAGCAATCTTGGAGCTCACCCCGCATCCCCGCTCATCTCTGCCCCAGGTGCCACAGCAGCAGTGACCCTATCATCCACTGATCCAGACCCCCAAGAGGAAAGCAACAACCTGGAGACAGGTGCTGGGGAAAACCTCGCTCCGAGTGCGATTTCCCCCACCACACCCCTACCAGCCAGCCCTGCCTGTCCTTTATCCCAGCCCCTATATCCCCCGATCGTGCGTATTAAGGGAAAGCATATACTGTATCAAAGGACCCATGTCCTTTCTTTCTGGCATGGAAAGCACACGCTATTGTAGCTTTGCTCGGGTACAAAAGCATCTAGCGGGAGACAGGCACCGATAGGAAGAAGCTGGTTATGATTAACTCTTTGACTTCTGATTCCCACCACGCCTGATGCATTAATAGCGCGCAGAGGTGTTGGTGCTGGCATCATGGCGCTCTTTGATTTTCCCCGCTTCCCCCCACGCCCACGCTCGCCCACCTCCCATTTCTCCGCACCCTGTGCCTCCCCCCGGCCCACCGCCCCCGGCCCGCCGAGGCTGCGCTGNCCGGCGGCCGAGACTCCCCAGGCCCGGCTCCTCGGGAGGGCGGTACCCCCGGCCCCGGTAGCGCCGGGACGAGCCCCCCGCCGGCCCTCCCTCCCCTCCCCGCCACGGGCTGGAGCGAGCACACAGCGCTGAGCCCCGGCTGGGCGGCGGGCGAGCAAAGGGAGGCAGAATACAATAAGAAATAAAATAAAAATACAATAACGAAATTTTACAATGAAATAAAATAAAAACAGTCCTCGCCCACAGCTCCAGCGGGAGGAGGACGGGCGGGGCGGCCGCACCCCGCCGTTCCTGGAGCCCCGGCCCCGCAGCCCGGGGGCTGCCCGCGGCCCCGGGCACTGCGCGCCCTTCCCCGCCCCGCGAACAAAGGAGCGCGGGCAGCGCTCGATGCGCCCGGGGCCGCTTACCGTTATGTGGGGGATGCTCTTCTTGCCCTGGTAAGACATGTCGGCTCTCCCCAGC
>VXBI01013604.1:461250-475556 GCA_013397375.1 Toxostoma redivivum
CGGCTCCGCGGGCCTGGGGGTGCGGCCCGGGCCCCTGAGGGCCCGCCGAGCCGCCCCGAGCCGGGCGTGTCCCCGCGGATCCCCCCGGAGCGCGGCCCGGCCCCCGGAGCTGTCCCTTCAGCACCCCGGGAGGCCCTCGGGCCGGCAAGGCGCCTGCCTGATGGCCTCGCCTGGAAGAGACTAACCGGGGAGGGCTTCTTTTCACTGTGTGAGACCCAAGTTCCCAAACCAAGGGCAGGAGGGGTGGAGTGTGCTCCGCTCAGCTCTCTGCACAGCCCACTTGAGAAAGTCCATCTTTTCAGCCCTGCCTTACAATCCTGAAATTTGGTGCCTGAGATCAGCCACCAAATTCACAAGTCCTTGGACACTCCTCTCCTGCACATGCAGCCAATCTCTGGCACTTGTCACAGGCTTTGACTACGCCAGTAGTTACATAAGGGACATTTTCTGTTTTTCTGAGATGAGATAATATATTGTAACAAAGTGGGATTGACTAAGCAAATTTGAAGCAGTGGATCCACCACAAGGCCTGCTTACTGCTCATGTACAATGTGCTGTTTGAATACAAGACCAACCACACTGCACCACTGTCTTTGGTCAAGAGGCATACCTGGTGGTTCCAGCACAAGAAAAATTGCAAATCAGGAAAAGTGGGAGGTTAAAGAGAGAGGTCCCTGGGATTTCATCAGAAATGAGTCCAGATAACCATGTTTCTCATTAACAACTACCCAATCAAACCATGCGAAAAAGCAGTGATGTGCCATACCTGAGCAATGCCAAAATACATCCAAGAAAAACATCTTTCCTTTCTGCATTTATAATCTGGTGGGACCTGCTGTCTTAAATCCTGTGTGTGCATTCAACACTATGGGTGTTGTTCACATGAGGAGAGTTAGTAAGATAGTCAAAATTTCATTATTATTGGTTATCAGCACACTGATTTTAGTCAGCTGACATTTCTGAGCATATATTGCCCAGGATTCTACAGCTCACTTAATAAACTGTATTTCCACATTAACATATTAATATCATATGAAGGTTTCACTGGTGCACATGAAAAAAAATATAGCTTGTAGGAAATTGCTTCATTGCTTCCTTAAAGTCTTCTCTTGTATGGGCAAATATTGATGTTTTTGTTCCTGATTGCAACATTGAGATTTATTGATCATGTTGGGGAAGAAAAAGTCAATTTTTTCCTCCACAGGACACCAAACCCTATCAGTTAGTGAAATATGCAGGTGGTACATGGAGTGTGATTTGTGACCTGCCTATCTTTGCAAGTATTGGAAAAATATTTATTTATGAGTTATTTCTTTGCAATCAAGAGATTAATTTGAATTTCCAGAATTAAAACTTGTGAAGGTCCTACTGCAGTAGGTCCGGTATTTTGCATAGTGCATATATCTGCTAAATGAAGAGCATCTTTTATTTATCATCCATAAAGCTAAGGTGGACTCTGTTTATACTTGGGATCTAGTTAGATAACACTGTTCAGGTTTCCAGAGCACTCAGTTTTTTTAAATAAAAAAAAAAAGAATAATGCTATTTTTTAAGTATTAAGCCAGGAGATTCATATTAATTCTGATACATAAGGAGATCACAAGACTCAGCGAGCATGTCAGATCAATGCTTTAGAAAACAGCATTAAACTTCCTAGTTAGAAATAAGCATAAAATATTATCAGTCTGTCTTTGCTCTTAAATGTTTGGGATTTATTTTCATACCACAGCCCTTAGTTTACTAAAAGCTATTCTCAGTCCCCAGATGCATACTTTTCCTTTGTTCAGTAAGAGATAAAATTGCAGTCTTAGGTGCTACAGAAGCAGACCCAATTGCATCCTGATACCCTGGCATCCTGTGAGTTTGCCTAAAAGCAAACTTTGGAGAAATATATTGCTTTGGTATATATTCTCTTGTAGACAGTGCATCTCAGACTGTTTTGACATAACTTGATGAAAAGAGGACTGAACTGAAAGTGGACTGATTGGAAGTGCATCCTCTTCCTATAGGATCTTTATTCCAAATAGACTAGATGAGTGATAGCAGCAAACCTATGGACATACTTGCTTCACACAACAAAACCTGTAACACCTTGCTGGAGAAAAGCCCAACAAGAAGGGTGTCACATACCTTGGCTTTGGTCATAGCTGAGCTCTTCTTCCAACAGTGTGAACATTGTGAACTAGAACAGGACTTCCCTGATGCAGGGCCTTACAGAACGTGCAATCTACATTTTGCACCTATTTTTTGCTATTGTGCACTTTACAACAGAATCATCAGACCAAAAAAGGCACAAACTGTCCAAAGGGAATGCATGTGAGAGACACGAGTTCTCCTTCTTCCAGAGGAGTGACTGGAGCTGCCAAGTCACTGAGTCAGCCTCCCTGTCTGCTCTGTGGGACTCTGTATCTCTGCCAGCAGTGCCCTCCTCCCCCCACAAAACCCCATCCCATGGATGGGTGATTTGAACTGTCTCCTGACATATAGGAACTGTGAATCCAAAACAGCTACAAGCTGGGATGGCTCAGGTCTCCCACTTCATGAGCAGTGATACAGCCCATAGTATTCTGCCAACTCATATTAATTCTACTAACTCGCAGAACTGAATGGCAGCTCCTCCACCAAGAGGAGCAAGAGCTCAGATGTAACAATTTCTTTATCCTGTTAAAAGATCAGGTGGCCCCTTTCTCAAAACTGAGACTTCCTAGGTTGCTAGCCATGGATACAATTGTATATAAAACTGTATTCCAGAAGCTCTGTCACCACTTTCAAGTTAAAATAATAAAATTATAGTATTTTTAATTTAAAATATGCATACATTTAATATACAAAATTATACAAATTATACATTTAGCTAACATAGAAAAATACATCTTGTTAACAAGATAAAATGTCAACATATCTTACATAATTTGTGAGAGTTACAAATCTGTGATCATCAAGTAGACTTTGTGACTGCATTACAATTCTGTATCCTCCTAGTTACACTGAATATTAATACATATGTACAGTTGATAACAATGGCAAATGTCTTAGAGTGGAAATCTTCGCTGTAAGAGTTATCCAGACAGTTTTAATGAAACAGTTAAAATACGAGTGGCCTCTTTTACACTATTGAAGCTTCTCACATAGCCGAAACTAATGTGACACCAGTGACAGGGTGGTCATGGGTCAGAGTTTAAACTTCTTGCATTTATTTACAAATATCCCTCCCTCCCCAGTCTAACTGCTACACTGCTTAAAAATCCCAGCTTTTTTGTGCATTCTTTGGTACCTCTTCAAATGGATTAAAATTTGTGGCCCTAACAACTGCTGTTCATGACTTCTGGTTTACCTCTCCTCTGTAGGCTGTGCAAAAGTGTTAAAGAGTTGTACAGCACTAGAGCTCAAAAGGCAACATCTCTGTACATTATTCATCCCAGATTACCCATAAATACCTCAGGAGGTGGGGAAATATTTTTGTTTCAGTCAACAAATGTGTGCAGTAAGTCTTCACTCCTTATTTAATTTACATAGTTTCCTTTTCCAAGTTCCAAACAAAAGGCAGAAGCATAATTTATAAATAGGCTATAAAATCTGTTCCATGCTGGACCTTTGTCTTACATACTGCGAGCCACGTAATGATTTTCTTTTAACTATTTACAAATTATTTAAAACTTGCTTGTCATCACAAGGAGCAAAACAGACCACCACCAGTCTGATTTTCAGGCCTTCATTTTTTTCTTTATTTCTTTCGTTCTTTCTTTTTTTTTTTTAAATTTAGCTCTGTATCAACAAATTGTTCTTAATTTCTAGAAGATAAAATTCACTTATGAGTTAAAAGCTCATTCAGCTTTTCCTAAGAGCTGCTTAGGACCATCAGTGATTGATACATGAATTGCCTCACGCAGGCTTTTTTGGCACTGGAGTGGTTTTCATCTGTTAGTTACATTTTCCCTCTTTTTGAAAAAGACCACAGTTCAGAGAGTAGAGAAATGTAGTTTGGCATTGGTTATTGCACATTGCACAGTAACCTCTCACATTGGAATTTACATTTGCATATTCATATTCCCAAAGCAAGAGTCTATGTTACACAGAGAAACAAAAGTGAGCAGAGATTTATACCACAGATCCCAGCAAGTCCAAATCAAGGCAGGTCTCCAAAACTACTAATCTCTTTTTCCTCTCCTACAACATTAAACAGAACATGATGCCCACATATCTACCACATGTAGAATTTCTTAACCCATGTAGAAAACAGCATGAAATCTTGGTCCCAAGAAAGCCCGTGGAAATTTGCCAGTCACTTCAATGATACAAGCTTTTAATCCAGTATAGTTGAACTTTCTCCTTTTTTTTCCCCTGCCTTTAACTGCAACTTGCAAGTTTCCTAGTTTGCATGGATCCCAATGGTAGAATTTAGGTTAGCTATATTTTTAGATTATATCCTATACAAGAAACAGGAAATAGTATACTCTCTTTCCTAACATTTCTACAGGGGCAAAAATTCCTGTCCATAATCCCATGGCTACTGATTTCTAATGCAAATATATTTAGAGCCAAAGGCATAATATATTTTAAAGGGACTCTTCTAAAGCAGGAAAGAGGTTTGAACAAGTTTCTGTAATCCTAGAGCCTGTTACCCCTCTGCCTCCTTAAGGCACTAAAGGATTTCCAAAGGATTAGTGGCAAAACCCAGCATGCACATATCTCTCCCTCCACCCCATAACCACAGTAAATTCAAATATTAAAAACCTTCCTCTGCAAGTGAGAAATACAGATAAATTTATGAAACACAAAAATCAGAGTCCCCACTTTTCAAAAGGCCACAAGGACAAACATCAGCCATGCTTCAGCAGGAGGTTTATCCTGGGAACTCTGCTGTGTATGTGACATATTTCCCAGCAACTGCATTATTCTGAATATAACATGATTACCACACCACAGTCAATCATTGTACTTGCAGCATTTGCCAACCATAGTGTTGTGAAGAACAGAATTTGGGATTTAAAGGTCACTTAAGGAGCAACCTGTAAGCTGTATTTTCAATATCCTCCAATGCTCTATACAATAAAGTATACATAAATAAGTGAACTGTCAAAGAAACCATATTTCCCATATAATACTGACCATCTTGTCTATTTAGGGTGACAGAAGGAGATTAATTTACTTACAGAACTTAGCAGCATCTTAATTTTGACTAAAAAATTTGGCCAAAACAATGTTATGCATATAAAGCAATCAAAATAAAGCACCCAATTTTTCATTCACCAAAGGTTTACCATGAAATGACAGTGCATGTAAAGCACGTCCTGGTAACTCTACCATAGACAGCACATTAAACAAGTTAACTTCTTCTTAGTGAAACAAACTCAGACTCTCTAACAAGTAGAAAAGTAGACAACACTTTTCACTGTAAGGCAACTAGAAAATAATAGCTAGGCTCTCTGTCTTAGCTAGCAATCCTACATTCGAATTTACTGCTTTCTTCCAGGGATTTGAGGAAAAGTTGGGGGTTTACTTCCCAATTCTCAGCCACATGCACTGGTCTATCAATGTAATTTATAAGCAGACTTTTTCCAATCTTGGTTGGTCAATTTTCATATGAGAAGGTGGTAGAATTTCAAGGACATCAATGTACAAACCACAAAAAATGAAGAGTGCTCCATTCCTTACGTTAATTGTTCTAAAGTGAAACCAAAAGGCAGAAAGCTTAAGATGTTACAAAATGGACGGCTTAATTATCAACATTTATAATTTATGGTGGGAGATTTTGCATAAATACCAGGAAAGAAGTCTGATATTTTAGTTCAACACTTAATTCAGAAGGGTTTAATTGCCTGAGTGTTGTAGAAATTATGTATATTTTCATGTGGATAGTATGCAAATGGATAGAAATCTACACATATGTCATTGCTTTATTTTAGGAACTTGTAGTTAAACTTCACATGTTACTATGACAACGTGTCATCCTGTTACTAATTGTAATCTAGAAATGCACATTACATTAATCTGATTTGGAATTCCACGGTTTACTCTTCTGCCTCCTTTCAAAGAATATCTGTAATTACTGGGCAACTGTGCATTGTAAAGACAGCACATCCTACCAGTTAGCTCAACGTTAAAAAAGCAAAAAGGGAAATACAAGTCATAAAACAGTTATCAAAACTGAAAGTGTATCACAATGTAAGAGCCTGAGAGCAGCTGCTGCCATCAGATCAGCACGAGTACTGCCACTGACTCAAGTGCTGTGTGTCTTTAGTTACAGAACGGATGGAGGCACCCACAGGACTCCTAATGTACAGGTCTGGTGCCTGCACTCACATCTCCCTGCCTTCCCAAATGGTACTGAGAGGTGAACAGTAGAGGTTGTGATGTGTAATCTGTATCGTGCAGCATGGCTGCTAAATATGCTGCTACCAACCAGAGTGCACAAAGATGCCTATTTCAGGAGAAGCAAGTGTGCCTGCAAGTGTTTTATCTGAAAGTTAAATTCAGTGTGGCCTATTCACGTGGTCGAAATACTCAGAGTATTAGGACAGGGCACTTTGATGTTCCAAGTGCCTCTTAGCACACATGAAGATCATTCCCAATTCCAACTTACCCTTGTAAAAATGCCATTCTGTCTCATTTGCTAAACCGTTTGTACCCTCAAGTATCACATCCTCAGATATACTAAACACCCCAACTCAGATCAAAGGCTCTTTCAGGAATGCTCAAAGCCACACAAGGCTGAAGATATCACATATCCACATAAGCAGACCCATGAAGATGGAGATTGTGCTTAACTTGGTAATTGCTTTAAAATGCAAATGCTGAGGTCCCAGGAAAACAAAACAAAACAAAACTCAGACTCAAACTACATAATGGGTTGGTGTGCATGGCCAGCTTCCATTACAGCAGGTGGCTAAAATGGTGCAGATGGTAACTGAGGGCAACTTCTCACTTTTTCCCATAATGGAGCAGCTGCAGTCACCTTCAGGCCAAACCACGTTTCATTTCATCTGAACCTCAGAGCTGTACTGCTTCTTCTGTGTGACTGATACATTCTTCCCTGGACAAGAGGAAGGAGGAGGAAAAAAAACACAAAAGCATAAGGTAAGTATCTGGATTTTCACAATTTAAGGAATTGTATGTTATTCATTCAAGGCTGAAATAAAGCATTTGTGAAGCAGTACCCAGGTGCCTTCATACAAACATAGCATAATGGCAGCACATTGTAGAAACTGAACTGTCCAAAACATATTGAGACATTCTCCCATGATTTACTGATTTAGGTGAAAAGGACATTCCATGCTTTCCCTTTTGTAGTCCTTCATGTACGCAAAACAAACTTCCATTCATCAATATGGAAATAAACATTCCCTGCCATCTTCCCAACACCATTCCATAATCCCCTTGGTAGGGATCTACAGAAGTCTCATGGATAAAGTTCAACTCATGGGATGACAGATGACAGCCACCACAAATCCAACTTTCAAAAAAATGCTATTTCTATGACTCTTCTCAGAGAAATATTCACCATTTGCATCCTTCCTCAGATATTAAATATCAAAGCCTGCAAAACATTTTATTAGGCTTTACGGTTTCCAGTGAGGCTGTCATTATTACTGTTAAACATCACCAGTTTAACTAGGCCTGCACATCTAACTCTGGCTAAAACTTGATATCTACTGGAGAAATACACATCTAGTACATCAGGAGTACGGGAAATTATAATAGCATAGAGAATTTTGTTAAAAATATTATATTGCAATAATTATTATAAAAAATGGCTGGTGACAGTCATTAACTGTCATTACTAAAATGCGTGCCATGCTCCTCAAAAGAGAAAAATTAAAAAACTGGCAAAGAAGAGAGCCTTTATGGCTTATACTTCAGGATGGAAAGATTCTTCCAAGCATGAAGAACAGAACTGAAGAAAAATCCTGCCAAGCCAGGCAAAGTAATAAAGGGGAGGTCATTATTTTTGGAGAAGCAGCTAGATGAAGTATTGTAGGACACAAAACCAGTGAGATACACAAGTCAGTCACTGGTCCAGGAGAGCATCACCTTGGGGCAGGAAGACATCAAGGATTCCTAGTGATGAGAGGCATTTAGAACCCTTGCATACTCCCTAGTTCAGCTCTCCATCTTGGATCAGAAACTGGTCAATGTTCAGACTTGTTTTTCATCCAAAACAGCACCAGAACCTTTCTGTAGCCTTTTTAAGACATTATACATTAATTCTGCTTCTGCTGCAGGCGCATCCAAACAAAATTGGTTTTGGAATTCCTTCTCTTTGCATCATCTAGTAAAGTCCAGGCTGTACTGCAAACAGAAAATCCATTGCAGTTCACTCTTAAATTCAGGCAAAGAAAGGGAGCACTACTAGAGTCTCCATAGAGCATCTTCTTTTTGATTAATGTCTTTGTAGCCTAAATGCAATCAAAATAACACCCAACAGAACACACTTGCAGCCTTTGCTATCCATACCTTCCAAGGATTTTTCAGGACATCAGGTACTTTTTCATTTGTAATTAATGTTACAAAGAGAAGTATGACTTACTACCAGCGAGCTGGCCTTGTATTTTGTGATAATCTGAAATACATCCTTGTCTCTCCTCTCCTGGTCATACATGCAGTCTCTTTTCTGTGATCCTGTCACTGTGCATAGGCTCTGGGGAAGATCAGGAGGGTGAGCCTCTAGGTCCTCCTAAAATTTACTTTTATTTTAGAAGACAGAGAGGTTGCAATTTTAGTTCCTCAACTGGTTGCAGAGGAGCTACCCATTGTTACCAGTTGTCAGTTTATTGACTTGTTCAAAAGGAAGAATGTCCCTGAAGTATCAGGGATAGTTGTCATGGAAAGCTATACTTGAAAAAACTATCACTGAAAACTGGTGGAGCCAGAATAATGGAAATTTCATTCAACTTCATTAATTCAATGAACTTAAAGTTTTTTGCACTTTAGTGATCACATCTTTTGTTATCCATCAATTTAAATTTAAAGTTCTCTAATTTTCCAAAACTGGGGTTAAAGAATATTTGTCAAACATGCACTGCTAGACTAAGAGCATTTACAAATGTAAAAGTCATTATTTGCATAATATTTCCTTCAATTTTTATTATATTTTTCTTGAAACATTAGCTGACAATTATGCTGTCTCATTTTTTCAGACTTGTCACTTTCACATTCTTTTCATCCTCTTTGTCTGTCCTTGCTCCTTCTTATGTGAATTATTCACCCCTCCTTTCATTGTACACCTGAAGTCTTTATGAAACCTTGTGCTCCTTGCAGTTTTATTTCCCTGACAAATTTATCCTTATTTATCATTCTCTTATTATTTTCCTTCGTACCACTTATCTAATTAAGAAGTGTGGAACATAAACCACTACTGAATTGCTTTGTAATTACTCTGGTCAGGAAGGAGTTCTCTCTTGTGAAATGCTTGAGGAAAATAAGAAATGTCTTCATGATGTCACTTTACCAAAGAAAAACATAGACCAGGCATTTCCAGGGCTCAAGCACAAAGGTGCAGTTTCCAACCATGCATCAAGGAGATTAAAAACCAGCTGAGTCTTTTTCCTAAGAGTTTCAGCATGGGTATTTCTGATGCTCAGAAATTTGCTGGCCTCCCATTCTTTGCTAGGACTAAAGCACATGGCTGAGCAACGATGTGGAGATTGGGATTGTGCTCCTTCACATCACAAGCAAAATAAATTTCAGTCACCAACACAAAAAACTGCTAATGTAGAAGGTTGTGAAACAAAACTGATTTCTCTGTGACATTGGAACCTCAAAGGAAACCTTGAAACATAAAAGTAATGACTGTGCACTGCTCTCTAAGCCAGGACCAAATAATTTCTGGCATAACAAAGATCAGTGATCCATATTCATGCACTCACTTGATGTTCTCCAATCTTCTACCACCTCTGGGAGCCACCAGCATTTGTTTGTTCTATCTGCTCCTAGTTCATCACATCTGTACTTGTTCATCCTGTGCTTAGTATCAGGAAATTTTAAGACCACAGGAAAGAACTTCAGGAGGTCATTTAATCAACCTCCTCAAAGCAGTCAGTTCCAAAGTCAGAGCAGTTTGCTCAGGGTTTACCGAATCAAGTCTTGAAAAACCCCTGGGATGGAGAATGCACAGCCTTCCTGGGCAGCCTGTCCCACTGCTGGGCTGTCCTCATGAGGGAAATGCTTCTCCTGTATCCAGCCTGAAGTTCTCTTGTTCCATCTTATGCCCACGGTGTCTCACTCTCACTGTGCATCACTGTGAAGGGCCTGGCTCTCTGCTCTCTGGTTCTATTTCTCAGTTGCTTCCCCACAGGTTCAGGAAGGCTGTTCTGGGGTGCCCCCAAAGCTGCCTCTTCCCCAGAGTGAACCAGCCTAGACCCCTTGGCCTCTTCTCACAGTGGTCTGCTCCCTCTAAACTACCATTTTTAAGGAAGCTCAGAGAGCTCATACTGGTAGAAAAAAAACAGTGCTGACCATCTCCTAAAGAAAGCTGTCCTGCTGGACTCCTCCACTCCAATCACCTCCCTGGAGAGCAGAGCTCTGTGACCACTGCCAGGGTCCAGGGCCTCCATCCCCTGCAGAGCACAAGGTGGATGGAAGTCATCTTCCTCCCATTAAGAAGGTACAGCAGTAAAAAAATCTTTGCTAAAACTTTCGGAGTGTGCACCAAAGTCAGAAAGAAATGAGTCAGTATAAAGACTTTAAAGACACACAACATCTATAAGGAAGAAAACTAAGAGCTTCAGGACTGTACACACCATCCTAAAATCTCTATGGCATCTTCAGAGAGTGCCTGTGCTCATTTAGACTGGAAAAGACTTTTCAGATTATTGGGCCCACCTGTAATGAATGCACACAAACGATTTGAAGTTAAACAGCTCCTTCCATTTAGAAGACAGAGTTAGTAAAAGGAGGATGTTATTTTATTTTGGCCATCTGAAAGAAGACATGAAACATGGTGATACCGCTGTGAAAACATGTTTAAATAATGCCTGATATCTGAAGTGGGTTTGGGTGGTGGACCACCCTGCACTTCCTCAAGTGTGACTTCAGAATATCAGTTAATGCATATTGGGGACACTTCCCCAGTGTGTAACCCAGAATTAAAGATCTCAACTCAGCAATACACAGTGGCTGCTCAGTACCTCAGCCCTGATGTACAGTGCCAGAAACACCATATTTCCATTGGTTTGTAGCACTAGAGGTATTTAAAGTGAAGAAATTGCAAAATTCAAGGAATTAGTAAAATTTCTTTATATCCAGCAAAGAAATGCATATTTTTGCTATTTGTGAAAAAATATTTCAAGAAGATCCTATGTAACACCTTAAAAGAGTTTCTACTATAAATATAAAAGAAGTACTCTGCTATGCCTCTGCCCTTATGAAGGGTCACAAATTATCCTTTCTTTAGAACCACTGAAGCACCATTGGTTTCTATCACTATACAGCAGTGACAGTAGCACAAATGAGAGGAAATGTCAGGCAGGTGGGTTTGTGCTATTCTTTAATATTTTATAATGAAATTACAGATATTTTACTTGGTCTAAATTATATAATCATGAGCATCTAGTCATTTTATCATTTCTATTAATTACAGAAAATCAATGTGTCTGTGGCAAGCACACACTTTAATAAAAAATTATCTACCATAAATTGTTTAATATGTGTTTTATAGTACCTTGTTTTAAAATGTAAACATCTTCATTTAGAAAAATTTTGATTACTTCCAAACAGAAAAACTGGAAAAAAAGAAAGTGATTACAAGAAAGGAAAGGTTGCAAAGCTGCATTTTTGCCATAATATACATGGGCTCCCTCAGCTGTTTGGTAAAGAAATGCTATATAACTAAGAGCACGATCTTTGCTAAAACATTTGATTTCTGTGCTTGGTAAAAAAAAAAAAAAAAAAGATCAAACAGTATTCAATGTAGTCTTCTCATTCACAAACTGTTGTTTCTAAAATGCCTTTCTACTTGATAGATTCACTTTGCAGCTCAAGAGGTGTGAATCTCATTAAACTCTCAAAGAAGACGTATTGATCCAAATTATAACCAATGGCCAACAGAGCTTGCCTATATCTCAGAGAAAAGGAATTGCTTCCAAAAGAAAAAACCCAGCAACCAACTAACCAACCATGAATGCTGAAAACCACAAATAAATTATGTTCTCATCTGTTAGAAAATTATATTATATATTTCTACATTCTTGTGCTTAAAAAAGGCATTAAATACTAGAAAAAGTTACATATATAGATTCCATTCAACATTATTTCTCTGGCTTTATGTCAGTTTATTTCATATGAAACTAATGGTGTAATTCTGGAAAAATGAATTCATGAAGGATAAATGAGCCTTGTCTTACTCAACTCTATGGAAAATACATTATTTTCATTAACAGTAGAACTGGGCAATATACAACAATGCAAGCAGTGCTGCTATTTAATTCTACAGAGCTCTTCATAAAAATGTCACACACACAGACACTCATTTTCACACTGCCTGCAGAAGAACAACTTAGGAGTCTTAATTAAGGTTGGGTAACTATAGTGAAGAGGACTTGCAAATGTGAATGAATGTGCATGAACAGCTGAACTCACTGTTGTGTTGAACGTCATTCTGGGAGTTAATTTCTTCTGCTAATGGCCTATCAATACATGCATCATATATTTGCTTTCAAAAAATGTCTTCTAGAACAATATCCCTGCAATCCTGTGCAGCTCTGAGATGTACATGCTCACAGAAGATCCCCGATATCTAACCTCCCATTCATCAAATATTCCACAACTTTGCAGGCAGGCAGCAGTAACACACATACACACTTCTGAGATCAATGCTAACCCCAAATCTCCACAAGTAAACAAGGATAGCTAGCTTGCCAGGAGGCTTAGGGTGAAACGTGGTGATGTGAGGCAGTTCAGTAATTTAAAATTACACACTAGGAAACCTTGAAGACTGATCACATATTGTTGGAACACACACATAAAAAAGGAAAAAACAGCTGGATTTTTTTTTAAAGGCAGCATTCACTCAGTGCTAGTCCTTATTAAAGAGTGGCCTTATTCCAATTTAAAATAAGAAACAATTAAAACACAATGGTATTCAAAAGAACTTCCACAGGAAGTTACTTTGCTGATTTGATTTTCCTTTAATGGCGCTGCCTCATTTAGACAGCTCCAAGCCTTTATTGGCCTTGAAAACCTAAAAGCATTTATTAAATGCAGGCATTTTTTTGTGCTAAATTATGCACATGAACTTAATGTTATTTACATTTCTCCTATTAAGACAATCATAACGGATTTAAAGGCTAATGCAAATGAGTTAACATAATACTATAGAGACAGTAACAGCATGACATGTCCAAATACGATGGCAGAGTGGTACCTTCTATGTATCAGGCACATTGCTTTTGAGAAGCAACTCACAACAATAATGCAATGTACAGGCTACAATGAAAAAGCAAATTCCAGAAGGATTATCTTGTCAAGTCAAAAATGGAGAAAATCTCCATCATGTGCATGTTTTGCTGAGGTTAAAGAAGTGAGCATTATCAAGAAATTACCTACAGTAACAGACAGTAGGAACAACCCACAACAAATACTTCACATCTAATATAATTCACTGGGTGTTTTAGTACCATAATGCATCCAGTTACAACTGGAACACGCGGTATTCCTTCCAGTGCTGAAAATGTAAGAGACAAACTGACCCACAAGAGTCCCACAGCTTCCCTCCCCTGCAAAAAAATGCAATAAAAGTGTGTTCAATTTGGTTAATTTCACATCCTTCCCCTTTCAGTTTCTCAGGGAGGCACCCTTAACATAGAAATCATCATGATGAGACTCTGCTGGCAATGTGTAACATCATGCTCACAGAGCAGCTGCAGAACACCACTGGAACAGATATATTTGCAATAGGTAGCAGCCATGAACCCTGCAAGTACAGCCATGATAATATGAAAGATCTGCTGGGATTGAAGAGCACAAATTGTGAGCAGGACAAAATAAGGGCCTTGGAAGTGGAGGCTGTTTGAGCCCTTCAGACTCTGGAACACACTCTTTCCTTCCTAGATGACCCTCCCAGGCAGTTCTATTCACATTTGCATGGTAACAGCTGCACACAAGACCAAGGGTTGTATTCATCTAAGCCACAGCACCCTTTGGGCCAGAGGGGCTTTGTCCTGGGGACACCAGTGACGCCTGCAAATGCAGACCCGCCCATTGTCCTTCAGGAATTTTCATTATCTGAAAAGCACTGCAAATATCCTACAGAAAACCATTAATTTAAATTATTTGACTTAGGGGAAGTCACAGGCTTTTTTTTTTTTTTT
>VXBI01013604.1:479572-695356 GCA_013397375.1 Toxostoma redivivum
AAAAGGTTATTTCTTTAGAATGTTTTTTATAATTTTTTTTTTTTTTTTTTTTTTTTTTGTTATTCCATTTTTACAAATAAAATATTGACACTAGTCCAGGACACTAATTCACACTAGCCCAGGACAATAATTCAATACCAAGTTCACCAAGACCAATGGTTTTCGCTGCAGAAGTGTAACTCCAAAACTCCCTATATCCACATCTGTAATAACATCTAGAGCATGGCCTGTTAAGTTCATGCACAGAACAGGCTCACCCACTGAGCAATTTGATGCTTAGTTAATATATGCAGTACTATAACTAAGCCCAGTTAATCAACACCGTCTATTCTAAAAGCAGAAAAAAAAAAAATCTGTTTGTCTATCACACTCCATCAGGTTTCCTCACTCACTTCAAGCAATTAGTTTCAAAGACTTCCTGACTAAATTTACATAAAATGCATCCTTCCCTCCTACACTTTGTTAAAGCATTAGGCTATAATTTTATAAGGTGTTCTTGGAGATCAACAGTGGCAGACAAGCACCAGAGATTACACTATGCTTTGAGCATAGACAGAATTTATGAGAGCAGCAATTTCTGGATCACCTCAGCACCTTCAATTGACTTAAATGTTGGAGGAGCAAGAATGTTATTTATTGTCAGAGATTTTCTGTGTCTGTCTGGAGGGAGACGGCTGTAGTTACAGATGGAATAGGCAGATGAGAACAGCTATCAGTGGGCATTAAGCTGCAATTGAAAGGTCAGAAAGACTCATTGGAAAACTTGTGAAAGAATGGATTTCATTCATTTGCTAGGGGAGAAGGTGGAATGACCTATCTAAAAAAGATTTTGAAGTCCAGGCTTCTGATGGTCAAAATGTTTGGTTACCAGGGTTCTGGTTTTTTTAGCCAGGACTCCAGCTGGCATAACTTCATGAGCTAGCTCAGTTCTAGACTGATGAATTAAGCAGGTGGTGATGCATTTGTGGCTTTCAGTTAACGGCTTGGTCTTGCAAAACCTTTTCACATGGATCTGTTCAAAATGTTGTAATGGGAACAGCATATTCAGGAGACTTACAAGATGAAGCCCAAAGTACTAGGACACAACAGTTGTGCTGGCAACAAGCTACTGCAAACAGTTGCATAAGCTGAAGAGAAGCAAGAGCAATAGTTCCAAGCGTCTGCTTTTAGCCTTATATTTACAGTTTCTCCCTGACTGTGCATATATTAAGCAGATTGCAAACTTGTAGAGAGTGGAGGGAACAATCTGGGTATTTAGAAGGCAGTTAACCTTTGGCAACCTTTGGCCTTTGTATTAACATTAAACAGGTCTGCTTCACTTTCAGAGGAACGGGGTTTTCATAATTTGGAAAAATGAGAAAATATTTCATAGCTTGTGGAGATAGCCAGAAAGATTTTATCCTTGCACTGTGAAAGATCTTGATTGATAGAGACTACATAAAGTCAATGTAAACCTGGGACAGCAATGAAACAAAGGCACTGGCAGAGAGCAGCAACTCCAGAACACATGCCAGGCAAGGGAGACTTTTCACCATGTAATATTTCCACTGACCTTCTTCTGATCAAAAGAAATATGCCACACCCATCTTTGTTCAGAAGCCACCTGCCAGTATCAGCTATCAGCTGGACTTCCTCAGCTACATAATTTATTTAGTATTACTATGGAACCAAAGAAATCAAAACAATAGCTGGCATGAAACTAATTTTTCTGACCTAACTTCAGTGTTTTCTTGTTTCTAGGGCAACTCACAAAACCCATGTAAGAAAATCCCTGTCATGATGGGAAAATAAGATTTTATTTTTAGATTTGGTAAACCCATCCATTAAGAAAAGGAAATGAAATGAAATGTTGAGCTGCAGTAACACTACCATATGATAAAGAGAATGTTGTCATTGACTACATCTGTGGAAACAATTAACTGAAAGTACAACACTCTGCTGTTTACAGAGGTCCAGGACTGATTTATTTGGGTTATTTCTAGCTTAGCAAGCAATTTCATAAACATATTTAAAATATACTGTGTATACTATATGCATACTTTAATTTTAGTGGCTGATTCAAAATTTTATTTCTGAAAAAGCACAACAGAAGCCAGAAACTGCCTTCCACTCATCTTCAAATACCCAAAACCAGCAAAGAAACTTTTGGTTTTCTCCAGAGAGAACTTATGATGGTCCCTAATTGCATATTAGTGCCATTAATTATTCACAGCAGGTAACAACAAACATTCTGTTAAGCATAATGATACAGCTAAACATGAAAAACCATACAAGCAGTATAATTAACAACTAGAAAAGCAGAGTTCAATTAAATAGCAAATCCCACTGTTGCTTGTGCACTTCATTGGTGGATGACTAATGTCACTAACTTCAGAAGTGCCAAGCCCCAGGAGACACAAGGCTTCAAAGATTCCCTCTTGCTCCATGGGAAGACAGACCAGGAGATTTACAAGGACACCCACTACAAACAGTCCCACTTCACTTCAACAAGAGACAGAAGTCTCCATCTGCTTCCAGTTTGCTGTTCTCATTGGGAATATTTCGAGGGGAATTTGAGGCAGGCCATACTCCTCTCCCTCCAGTGCATTTGTGCAGAAAAATCTTGCCCCAACTGATCAGAATTCATTACATTACTCACTGGAATTACCATCAGTAATTCCATCCCTGTTTTCTAAATGTTAAAAATTAGGCTCAAGTTTAAAACACATGCCCTCTGCCATTTAGCAAGCACAAGGGGTACTTCATGGGACCAGTTAGTACCTCTTCTACACTGTTGTCTGATTCACTGTCGTCTGTATCTAGAAGAAAAGAAAAAATCAGTTCCAATCCAGGAACACAAAAATGAGGCATAGTATTTTCATGGTTTGAATTGTTCAGAGACAAATTGTACAAAGTGTGATTTTTCAGAAAAGAAAGCAAAGGAAAAAATCTCTCATTTCCAGAAAACTAGTGAAGATCAATCATTCAGCAAAGTACAGATTCCCTGCATCCTCTGTCTCATAAACTACAACAGAAGAATGTAATTTAGGCAATCTAAGAAGTCAAAGCACATGCTTCCTCAGAAAAGTTTTTCAGTGGTTATGAAGAGAAAATTCAACTCAAAAAAGAGGAAAATTTAAAATGTAAGTACTTGCTGCAGCGCTCTTTAACAATTACAGATGACCTTCTCTTTTGACTGAACGTCTCAGGTTGGAGATAATGCATCTAACATATTACCAACTATACCTCATTCATTTTCAATTTACATTTCCTATCTCCCCAAGCGATCATTATTTAGTGATACAGAAAAGACAATTCAAATCCTCCTTACACCCAGAAGTCATTTTATTCTAAGTGATATGAATTAAGGGATGTTGGCAAGCTCACGGGGAAAACTAGACTTTCGCTGAAAGCATGAACTAATTTTTAAATAAAATGGTTTGTTCACACTTTATTTCTTCCCACCCTTCCTCACTCCACTATAAATAGATTTTTCTGTGATGTCTTTTGAAGATTCAGCAGCAGCCCTGGGATGAACCAGTCCAACTGGTATGTTCCTCTGATGGAAAGCAGCTCCCCAGACCACAGCTTCTTCCATTTCTCACATGCGCACAGGCTGCGATAAGGAACAGAATGACTGTGCTTTCTCTCCAGCCATCCCCAAGCCAGCATTTAACTTGCAGTATCGGACATCAGGCTCAAAGGTCAGCTCTCTGAGCCATTTTTAGCCAAAAAGCCAGAAACAGATTGTCCCAGCTAACTATGCAGATGTTCTGTATCCTACACCTTTGCTTGAACATAGCAAGTCATTAGGATTATGTAGTTGATTATCCTGCAAATTCCATAGGCCTGAGACTGAGAAAGGGCACCAAGCCCATCAAGAATGACACTGGGCAATTTCTAGGTACCCTCACTTCACTAACATTTTTCATAGAGGCCTTACACATTTTGTCTTCAATTCAAAATATGTAAACCACTCTCTTTTGCAGAAGCAAAAGGAAATACACAAATTCCTTCAAGCTTTCTCTATCATTGCCCAAGGGATTTAAGCACAGAGTCAGACATTCAGTTACCCATCTGATTTAATGCCCAACTGCCTTGGATATAGGAGTCATATCTATTCTCTTATTGCTGGAGCCTAAACCCTGAAATGGGCTCAGAAGTGCTTTGTGCAAGGCTACATTTTCATAAGATTAGTAAGACAAAAAGCTCCCTAACCTCTGACAGGAAGAAAAACAATGATACTTCCCTGATCCTGCAAATCCCTGCTTACACAAGGACAAGCAACATGGATAATATCTTTTCAGTGGTAGAACCTATTTTATCAGCAGAGATTGTTACACTATACATTAATGAGTGTACACTGGGGTGTACACTAGCAGGAACTATCAGGAGAATTTTTATTTCCATGAGTCGAACACTATTCAATCTGCTGAAATAATGTGCACCTTGAGAAGCTTAATTGGGTGTCAGCTGCCAGGAAAGTGCTTGTCCCCTCTCCCACTTTTGGCAGCACCAAATACTCTGAATTGAAACAAATACCAATGTGAGCAAATTACAAATACCCAAACATTCCCTGTGTCCCACCAACAAGGGGGAAGCACGTTTTTTTCCCAAGTTTTCTCCTATCTAATTACATCACAGAATAAGAATAGAACATTCCAACTTATCAAATTACTTCTTCAAGGATTCAAACCAGCAACTGCTGTCTCATGAACTGCCCTGCAGCTGTGTGAAGTAACACAACAACCAGCTAATGCAATAGCCATCCCTAGACAATGACTTGGAGGAGGGAGTGGGTACAAGTTTGTGCCTAAAGCTGTATGCTACATGTTCCACCCCTTACCCTTTCTCCAGAGGAGAGCTCATTTCACAGCCTAACATTTTAGTTGGTTCTTGAGCACAAACAAAACCAGCTTTGTGCTGGGTAGGAGGCAAGGAAAGCAATACAAGTGGAATTTCTGATGCAGAATCTTTCTTTCCCTTGTTCCCCCTGCAGAAAGCTGCCCGGCCAGCAGCAGCCTCTCGGCAGGAGCAGGCTGACAGTCTCAATAAAGCAAGTAGCAAAACTGATCTGGCTTTTCAGGGCCAGACAAAAACGAAAAGAGTTGGGACCCTTCTAAAGCAATGAGAGGTTTCCTTTGTAGGACTGAAGGCTGAACAAAAGCTCACAGGAGACTAGAATTTTAACTCTTCCCTTATTTCACTAGTTTAGGCTCAAGCAGTATTTTACAGGCTTAGCCAGCAAATTCAATCAGTAGCAGTGATGAGCTGTGGCTACAGGAGTGTTTTTAGGCTTGGTTTCCAGTGAAAATGGAGTAATCATCATTACTCCATGATGTCTACACTCACTATTGCCTCTATTTATCTGCATTTCTGCATTACTCTTGAGCCCAGTGGCCATACTTAATTAAAACCAAAAAAAGAGCCTCGAACTTCCTACAAAGAATTTCCTACAAGAAGGAAGTGCTTTCTGAAAAGTCAGAGGCATGGTAACAGCAAACAACTCTCACAGGAAGCTTCCTCACTGTACAAAAAAAAGTACACAGGTTAGGATTTTCCCACCTGTAGAGTTCACATGGGTCCTCTACATACCAAAATACTGCAAAGTTTCTTCAGGCGCTCAAGCCCATGGAATAACTATCAGAAATATTCAACTTGCAGGCAAATCTGATTCAGAATTTTGTGGCTTCTCACTTGAAAATTCTCATTCCTTTGTCATCAAGAAAGGTCCCCATGAGAGACCAGCACTAGAATTTAATGATGTCTGTAACTAACAAATCAGGTTGTTTCTCCTTTAAGACAAAGTGCCTGAACGCAACTAGCACTGGGCTGTGTCTTCAACAACTGCATTCAACAACATGGGCATACCTCAGCTTCACAGAAAACACCTTTTCTTGGTTTTCAAAACATCTAAACAACATTGCATGTAGAGAGAGCACGTTCCACACGTGGGATCCATAGCAGTCTGTCTTTTGACAAACTGGAATAAATGAACATCATCTGTGATACAAATCATGGGTCATCCCAGTGAAGAGCATCTCTCTAATTACTAACCTGTTCCACAGGAAATTGGCTTCAAGTGCCAGCCTTTCTCATATTCCCCAAGTCAAGGCCCTAATCCACACAGGACCAAGTGCTCATTCAATGTATCTAAGCATTACATTAAGCAGAATGCTATTGCAAGCACCCCTCAATTATTTTATTTATCTAGATAGCCAGATCCTTCACTGTCTTTGCACTGGTAATGCAAGGTTACTATAACAACATCTGTGACCTGCACGATTAAGATAGCAGAGAAGAGCTGATGCCTGGATTAATGTATTTGTAGGCTTAAATAGGAACTGTGAAGATTAAAGATTAATAGTCTATGAAATTCATAGGTACTCCACCCATGATGTTACATTTATCCCATTTCCTCTTCTTTTCCAAAACAATTATCTCTAAATACTAGAGTATGTGATGCAATATATTATGACAACACTATTTAAACTTGCTGTTTATTTTCTGTTTTCAGTTTAGCACACAATTAAACTTCTTCAAGAGGTCCTAAGACTAATGTATATTTTATACTGTGGTTGGCCAACTTATTAGCATCTTGTAGAAGCTAGAGCTCTTGAAAAGATTTGCAGATTATTTAGATCTCTACAGTATTTCAAAAAGAAAAACATCCAGAACAAGTTATTCACCTAATGCATCATTAAACACAGAGACATCTTAAATTTGCTTTTTATTTTCCTGTACTTAATAGGTTCTTTTTAAGAGTCAATGACTTTCATTCAACTAGAGACTTTCTTGCCAGCAGTCTGCCACAAGCTCACAAGAGATCAACACACATTTAGATGTTTCCTTGACAGCTCTTCTGTAGAAAAGAGAAGACATTACTCCTGAATCCAAGGCTGGATGAAAGCTGCTCACACAACCAGGATGGTGACAGGAAGCAGGTTAGACATGGAGAGGGGCACTGGGGAACTGAGGTAATTTTTTTCTTTTATCTTTCTGGTTTGTCATTGAAGTACAGGCTTAGCTCCCAGAAGAATTCCAGCCAGAAAACATTGTTTAACTCAGTTTCCTCCATTAACACGGCACAAACTGCCTGAGCGGGCACACATGATCATAGATCAGAAAAACATGAGCAGTTCTATCCAGTTTTAACTACTTCAGGTGCAGGACAGGCAAAGAATTCTCATTCTAAGTACTCATTCAAGCAGAAGAGACAAAACAGTGGGCCCTCAAGTGAGACTTCAGCAGCTTATAAGTCATATGGTGATCTTTCATAGAGCCACAAAATGTCTCCATGAGACAGCAAATGAGTGTTCATTGCTCTCTCTCAAGCAAGTCTCTTCTTTGTTTATATTTTTTTTAATATTTCATGCTAATATAATTCTTCTCTGAGCCAACTTCTCCCAAGGGCAGAAGGATTACTTTTCTATTTTCAGGAAGGAGAAGAACTGAGCTTCAAAGTATAGTGCCTCAAAACCATGCACTATAAAAACCTCCACCAGTATCAATGGAAGAACTGGTGAGGATGAACTAAATCCACTATAAGAATATTCCATCACTGCAGTCTTGACACAAAATGCAGACACTGTTTCGGCCTTGGAGTCTCATAGAGCAGACAGCTAAGGGATTTTTGGACTGAAAAGCTCTATCATCATATGGTCAGTGGCATTTGGATTTTTTTGTTGTTTTGTTGGTTTTTTAGCTTTGATTTCTTACTGTTGATTTAGCTAACAAAGAGCTTTTGTATCTCCTGCGGCCTTTTCTTTCTCATTGTTTCAACTGCAGACTGTAGACAGAATAGGAAAGATAGGCCCTCAGAAGTCCAGTAAAAAATTTCATTAGTCCACAGCCATTTTCTAACAAAAGAACTTATTTCAAAGATATCCAGTTGATACTGCAGAGGGAAGAAGCTCATTACATTAGGTCCATCCACCTGGTTTCCCAATATTGTTGGAGTTCTACTCAATTCCTTCACCAGCATAATTGACACCAACCCAAAAATCATTCCACCATATGTCAACTTTACACTTCTAACTTTTAGACTTACTTCCCTCTGATATTTTAAGGCTTTTGGCTAAGATTTTTAAAACTCACCTTCCCTAACCTCCCAGCTATAATTAAATGGCCTGGTTTTATTAAAATGCTGAGTGTGTCACACCATCACAGAGGCCTGAATGGTACTTAGTGTTTCTTGGTTTCAGTCTCACACATCACAAGTTAATCTTCAGAAAGTCTAAACTGCATTTTCTTGCAACACTCACATCACCCACCAAAGAAAAATCTTTCTATGCTCCCAGCATAACAGGAAGATGAGAGGACATGTTTTTTGTCCCATCATCATTGCATTTCCTTGTGTCTTTGCAAATGAATATTACACCTCTCCAGCTAATATGACCATAAGTAATTTCTTCTCACCTCTTTGCACCCTCCTGTGTTCTAAGCCTTTTATTTTAATTGACTTAAGAAAAGGTTTTATCAAAGAGGACAGCACAGTAGCTAGTAATTAAAATCTATCAACATAATTTCTGCAACCTCCCTTAAAATTCTAGCCCCTCTTTCTCATCTTTTGCAGAAAAGGGTCAAATAGTCTCTAAAAACAACATAAAGACAAGGAAAAATATACACAGATTTCAAAGGGATGACTGAAACTTATAAAATTTATTTTTGTGTTAAAAGGTTCCCTCACTTTCATTGATAAAGCTAGCCAAAAATATCTTATCCAAAAACATCTAAAAAGATGCCTGGTAAAAGCCCCTAGTGGTACAAAGACTGGATTTTTTTTCCCACTCTACGAGGATTTGCACCAGCAAATGTTGAAAACACCTGCATTTTAATGTGATTTTGTAGGTCACTCTTGAGTCTAATCTGGGGTCTAAAGCACAAGAAAATTTGGTTCAGCTTATTTCTTATCCCCAGACTTCTTGGAAACTGTTGGAGAAATCACTCAGGCTCTCTGTGTCTTGACTGTCTCCTTGTAAAAATAATGATGTAACAGCTACTCCAATGTTAAAACACCTGCCTAACCCTTCAGTTCATCTACACCTTTAGTGAACTTTCTTCTGCAATTGAAGTGCATGAAATTTCCCTAAACATGCAGTTAAGCATTTTTGCTGATATGGCACTGTAGTGTACAGAGCATTCTCATCTCTATGGTGATATTAAAAATATATGAAGCTATATAATAATGTATATTTTATACTCATGAACCAAGTCAATATTTTCTTTCTTAAATCCCAGGCAATCACGTTTTTCCTTTGTTAGAGAATCCATGTGGTTCTGTGTGTCCAAACTGAAGCCATTAATCTCTCCTGTTTGTCACCTCCAGATTAAAGCAGTTTTGCAACCAGAGACAGTGCAGAGTGTTCCTGATGCTGGAACAAAGCTCTCTCTCAGGAGCCTCTACTACTCTACAAAGGGTGAAAATTGAATGTTTTATGAAGAGCATCACAAGTAAGAAGGAAATCATGTATTCCTTCTCTGATCCTGCCTAACTGAACTGCATTTCAGCATTGACTTTAACAGGAGCTATTTTGTGCTACTAAAAGCACACAAGTGAGTATTTAATATACTGTTAGCATGAAAAACTTATTTGTTTTAAGTTACACTAGCTTTTTCAAGATTGTATGATTATCGCAATAAAGACCATATGTTTGCAACTGTCTAAAAAGTATCTGATTATGAAATTATTTTTTTTAAACTTTTTTTTCCTACCAAATGTCTGCTTTTAAAGGCATTTCATATTTTGTGAAAAATATTTGGGAGAAAGGACATTTTTTCTTTGGCAATTTTTAAGTATTTAGGTAGAGAGCATTGAAAACAAGTTTGTCATCATAAAGCCTGACCTACTGAGGTGTTTGAAGTTACCTTTAATGACTACGAAAACAGCTAAAACAGTAAAAATAGAAAACTACCATTAATATGTTGTTCTTTGTCTAACTTAGCAATTAATGAAGTGCAATAGGAGCAAAGAGAACAGAAAACTGGTGTTAAGGACCCAGTAGACACACTGGACAAGTTTTAGGGCTTGATTTTCAAATAGCTTTAGTCTGATCTGATGAACTGAAAACCATCAGCATCTGGAAAGCATTTTTCAGTATGGAGTCACTTAGAAGAAATTAGTTTTGCCTACTGCACTATTTTATCTATACTGCAGCAGAAGGAATGAGCAGAGGATTAATTTCAAAAGTGTAAACTAAACACTCAGGCCAACACATGCAATCTGAGTGCAAGTTAGGGATTAGAATGTGAGTCAAACACTTCTTATTAAAAAAAAAAAAGGAAGTAGTGTCCATCAGCACTCACAGAATTTTTTATTTTACTCAAGACAACTAGTTTTCTTCATTATTAGCTTTCTCTTCTATTCACTGTAGTATGGTATTTGCCAAGGCAGTTTTCCATTTTACCTGAGGGAGACTGAAAGATATCTCTGTTAGAAAAGGTAGGGTGTTAAACTATATTAAAGATGTTCTAAAAATAATCAGAGACTAAAGATTTTGTGTGAAAAATTTCAATTTAAACTTTACATGCATTAATTAAAAATAAACCAGCAAACATGCTGAATCTACTGTATGGCAATAAATATGTAAGAATCCCTGCTTTGTCATTTAGATGAATAAAGTTATTTTGCCCTGACTAACATACAGAATAAGCAACGAAGACACTCTCTCTTATTAGTCTGAATCAAGATCATTTCCTTTTACTTTTTCGTATCTGTCATTAAGACTAATCCTTCCAGAAATTGTATGAAATCAAGATTTTCCAATTTTTATTTCAAAGGTAAAAAAAAATAAATTTATCCCAAATCAAACAAAGTCAAGTGAGTACATTTGTGTTGTGTTTGTCAAGCTGAGTGACTGCCTTTTTGTGGCAATGGATAGCACAGGCTCTGCCCACCCTTGGACATGTACTGTGCAGGGACACTTGATGTGGAAGGCATATCCTGGAGTAATAAATTAGTAGATCTCCACCCTGGAGACACAACAGCAAAAAGAGAACATTACCAAGTGTGTTCACACATAAACATTTGTCACTCTGATCTAGGTAAAAAAAGTCACCTTAAGACCTAAGTACTTAGTACTACAATATCATACTTATTATTTTAAGATGAGGGACCTGCCACAGCTCCTGTGCTGAAGGACTGGCTTGGTAGTTTGTAAAAAGCATTTCCAAAACAGACCCAGTAACAGCATTTAAACAACCATCATTTCTTACTGAGGTCAGCCTGTGCATGCAGGGGCCTGTAACAGCAGGAATTTATTATTTCCACTTGCTTTCTAGGATGTGCATAACAAAGAAGAGCTCATGTCAGGGAAATCTCTGGGTAGCCAGCACTGGATAACGCCTTGCCCAGCCAAACCCAAACTCAGCTGTCACACCTTGCAGAACAGGCATTCTTGGTGAGAAACTCTTTTCCTTCATGCAGTGCAGGAATCTGCCTTTTAAAGGCATTTAGATTATCATAGAAAGACCTAATTAAAATCTTTTTAATTAGAGACTCTCTCTACCAGGCCAGCATTTTTCTTCACTCTTCACCAAGACATAATGTCTGTGTCTTACTTTCTTCAGAAAGAGAAATTGTAATTTTCTTCATCAAGCTTCAGAAGATCCTCCAAACTTTGAACTCCCTCTATTTCTAACCCATAAGTCTTTACATACTAGTTTTATTAAATCTTCAAAGCAAACTTTGCCATAGCTGAGTACTCTTTCACTGTGTCCTTACTAACACTTTTTCATGTTAAAATGAATAAAATCAAGTCCTAATCAGGTGATCTGAGGTTGCTCTTTATCTCCCAGCTACAGTAAACTCCTTATCAATCTGTATCAAATCCAAATATCTCAGAGTAAACTAGGGCAGGAAGTTTGATTCTTAAAACTGAAACAAAGCACCCTCAGCTCTCACTTTCCTTAACAGTTAATCCCAGCTCCTACTCCATCTGCTGTCACTTGGAATTTGGTTTTAATGAGGCACTGAAACTGTTCTACTCCAACACACGGTATCTACACAGGAATCACAGATACTTCAGTCAAAAAAAACCAAAACCACTAAACTACTTTGTGCATTTCTGCTGAATAACCAATAAATGAATGTAGTACTGACCCTTTACAGATTCTTTGGCATAAAAGTGTCTCCATATTAGAATGTACCTATATTAAAGAGGCTTTTGCTAGAAAGACAAGAGCACGGACTCAGCACAGAGATGTTGTGGGGATAAACACTGGCATTAAATTTACCATGATGAGCACAACTGCTGCCTTACAAGAGCTGGCAACAGGCTGGTGCTTTTCAGAGCAATTCTGAACTTCAAATCATTGGGTTGCTCTCCTACAACTGCACTGGACATTTGTCTTCTCAGACAGCAAGCCAGAACACCAGCAGTCTGAACACTGATTTGAAATGGACACAGACAGACTGAGTTTTCTAAGACAGCCTGGAAAGAGAAGAAATATTCATGGCAAAATAAATGATTTTTGTACAGCCTTTTTAGCAGTACCACTCACTGCACAGATTTTTCTGATACAATGCTAGACCAAGCTAGTAAATGAGTATTGATCATTTGCCCTGAAAGGAGTTTTACTTGATTGCAGCAGCAGAGATTGCAGTACTTTGTGTGCTATGTAGTATATATGTAATATGTGGTATATGAAATGAGAAAGGAATAGCACTGAGTTTTCTTTTAATCTATAACACAAGAGTGTCAGAACACTTGTGAGTAATGGAAGTTTTCTTAAATCTTTACCATTTAAAGACTTTATTATCTTCTTTAGAAATTTTTGAAATATATTTTTTGCAAAGTACTTCACTGCACTATGCTTTGGCATTTGGACTTCTGCTAAAGACTTCACTAAAAGTCAATAAACTGTTTATAAATTAAATTAGTTATTTCATGCTAAAGATTTTTATGGTTTCAAGTCTATCATCTCAATCCTTTAGGGAACTAAGTGTTAATGGCATTGAAAAAAGTTCTCTCTTTCCTGTGGGAAAGAAAACTATAATATCCTTGACATAAAAATGCTTGTTAACAGCCCCTGAGAGAATCCTACTCCCTTCACAGCACCTGCAAGGGAGCAGTTAGTATCTGTGAGAATTTCACATGGCACAGAAAGAAACGATCTTGCCTATTGTAATTTTTATTGGCAGCTCTTAGGTCACTGGTGTGGGGTGCTGGAGGAGACCCCTGCAGCAGAGATCAGGGGGACTGGGGGCAAAGGGACAAGATAAACCCATGGCTATACAGTTTTCCCTATTTTTTCTCATACTTAAATCACCCACACATACAGCTTATAGAGAAAGGAATTAGTATCTGCAGTGAAAGAAGGTATGTTACTGAATTTCCAAAGACAGATGCAGGGTGTTTACGTGAGAAACAAATGATCAAATGAGCATTTTTAGATCACAGACTGAATCAAATCATTCCAGATGATTAAGACATCTGGGAAAAAGGGCATATAGGCAAAGCAGCACAGATAATGACTTCACAGAATTTGTTTCAAATAATATTCAGAGTCAACTCCAGCTCAGAGAAATGAAACAAATTTTGCTGTACTTTGAGTAGTAACTGCAAATTATGCTCTTAAAGAGCTGCTGTAACAGACTCAGAAGCTGCCTCAGCATTCAGAGCCCACAAAGCACAGAGAAGGCTGAGCAGGAGCAATGCTACCAAGGGCAAACCAACCAAGTCTCATCCCACTGCTTAGGATGAGTAACTGGATGTCTGCAGGGGCTCACTGCAGGGAGAACCACAAATCCCAGCAGAAGCTAATGTCAGCCTGAGAAGGCACATCACACACTGCGTGCTGGGAACCCACCTCAGTGTGCCAGGAGAGCCCCTGAGCAGCCAACCAGCTCAGAGACACTGATGAGCCCCCAGAGTTTCAGAGTTTCAGAAAAACAGACAGGAAGATTTATGTGCAATACCAAGTACTCTTGGCTTGTTTCACACCTTTTTTCCACAGCACACTATTTGTGCTTATTTGTTTACATTCCTTCTTAGCATTTGAGGTGTTCAGGAAGCAGTTTACCCATCTCTATCAAATTATGCAGGTCAGTGGTTGCTCCAGATGAAATATTAATAGAATAAATGTTTTTTAGCAAGGACTTGGGTTACATTAGTACTTGCTGAAGTCATGGCAGACTTCCCCAGTTCCTCATCTGGGTATAACCATGGAAGAAAACAAAAACAGTCAAAAAGGAGCTGTGAAAAGCACATGTTTATATTATTTAATACAGGATAGATAACTACCTTTGGTGGTCATTAAGTGGTAGCTGTTTATTAAAGGGTGATCTATGTTTCATAGCATTTACTTTATAATTATTTGATTAGATGGACTCAAGGGCAAGTAGATCTTCTGTCAGACTTGGAGACAAAGAACATAAAAGCATCTCTGACCCGAGCACAGCTGTGGTATTCACATGGCTAACTAGGAATGGTCCTATTAAAGCTTTCTAATATCTGGTTTCAATCTTATCCTCTGATTCATATCTACCAATTACTGCAGAAAGGCTACAAAGTAAGCAATATATATGTAAACAAAGACAATAATATATATGTAAAAATTGAAAAACCCAGGGTAAGTATATTAGGCCAAATCCTACAGCCATTCTTCTTCTTCCCCTCCTCCTCACATACATATTTAGGTAATGGACTTGCTTAAGCATCTTTAAATAATTAAAGATCTTTAGCATTCAGGCAACTCTCAGGCTAATTTCAAACAAAAGATAAATTTCCAGGCTTTCACAGGAAACTACTAGCTTGGTCGCCCTGTACCTGTGCTACAGAAAGCCACAGGAATCCCTCCAACTATACCAGTGTTTGCTGCTGGCACATACTCATGCCAGCTCCCCACAGCTTGGGGCTGTGCAGATATATCCAAATTCTCTTTTATGTTGGTGTGTATATCTTCAGTCCATATAGAGAATTTGGATCATTTGGATTTAATTTCAGCTTTGCATGACAAAGTGCAACTTAATCATCAGGTAGCAGTGGATTTCAGGACTCCTCAAAGAATCAGCTCTTAGTTGATGCTGAGCAAGGGCTTCAGCCACAAAACTGAAATTTCTGTTTGCAAAAAATTCCCCTGAGTGCCACAGTACAAACACTGACCAAAAAAACTGGACACAAATGTACAGCAACTGCGAGCAAAAAAAATTCTTTAACTACTATCTTAGTCTGATGGAACACAAACAATTTAAACGGGCTAAAGATCTGTCCTTAAATCAGTGTGTCTTTACTGACATCTTAACCCACTAATTATTGTATGAATACCACATATTATTGTATGAATAATAAAGAAAATGGGACTACTGTTATCATTATTGAGGCAGAACCAAGACCTTGATAAGAAGATGGAAACAACATCCCTTTGAAAGTTCCTAAGCAATTTCAGATAACACTTGCATAGATCCAAATGACAGTATGACTAGGAATAGTGATGTTACACTCATGGGGACTGTGTTTAGAGTAATGGAAAGGGCAGCAAAGACACATATTTAAAATTAATGTGCACAGGAAGATGTTGAAGAATTGCAAAGAGTACATAATTTTAAACTAGAGATCATAGTAGCCAAACACCCTGTGTACCCTTAATATTGCATCTATACCAAAACAGTATAAAGAAGAGAATGTACTATATTTATATATTGATAATAGAATGCATTTTCAATAATTAATCACAAAGTTATTTTAATTTTCATAACAAAAAGAGAGTCAAGTGATCCTGACTAAGCACAGATGTGTTGGTTAAAATGAGCACATACCTAGACCCAAGTGAGCCGCAGCAACCACTATCTCCTGTTCAGCCAGCAGCCAGGAGCTGTAAAAAATGGTTAACAGCACTGCAGGTTTCCAGAGGGAGTGAAAAGGGGAAGGGACATAATGGGAAGACAGAGGAAACACTGAAAGAGAGGAAACTCTGATTTGTGAAAGGGGAAGATGGAGCAGCAGGTAAGTACTTGGAATCTCATAAGGAATCCAGAAGCATGTTTCCTCCATGAATAGTGATCTAAGCATTCAGGCAACCAAAGGATCAAAGTACAGACTGTGAACTCTCATTTTTGCAGGAGAGTATTTCTTTCAAGCCCACACAAGCTTTCAGTAGCTAGACCAATGCAAATTATTGTGTCTGTTAATGAATACAGGACTTCTGCGTGTCCCAGGTAATCTGTATAGCACCTTTCATAAGCACTAAATCTATTCAGAATCACAGATTTTTTTAGGTCAGAAAAGACCTTTAAGATCATGATACCTTCATATTTCACCACTTCCCTGAGCAGCATGTCCTTGACAACTGTTTCTGTGTAGAAAATTTTCCTAATATCCAAATTAAACCTCCTCTGGTGCAACTTTGAGGCCATTCCTCTCCTCCTATCACTTGCTACCCGGGAGAAAAGGCCATCCCCCACCTGGCTACAAACCTCCTTTCAGGTAGTTGTGGAGAGCAATAACGTCTCCTCAAGCTGCCTTTTTCCAGATTAGTTAATACATAAATCAATCTCCCATTAAAATTACATGCCAGCTTTTAATACATTTATTTGTATTGGGTAAAAATGTGTCAACTCTTCCCTTCTTGGTGTAAAAGGACCCAACGCTTAGTGCACTGCCCTTGGATTTAGACCAGATTTTGATATCCTGTTTTATTAGACTGTGTATAATTTTGGACTTAATCTCTCTGTACCTCAGTAAAGGATAAAGCTGCTGTATTTCAAGGGCATGGTGAAGTGTGCTAGGTTAAGACTGTGTGGATCTTCAATGCAACCAAAGCAAGCATTAGACAGCAGAGAGAGGCAGGTAATAACTGATACAAATTGGCTGACTCAGCAACACTGCACAGCTCGAGTCCTGGCCAAGTCCAAGTGATGGACCAGAACCAATGAGAGCAAGAAACCCAGCCTTCTAAAGTGAAAAGGAAATACAAATAAACATGGTATTTCAGGTAAAAATATAATAATTACATTAGGGTAAAATTTAAATAGCAAATTTTAAAACTATTATGATGACATATATTTCTACTTAGTTTCCTGGCTTTTTTTTTTTTTGGTTAGGCAGTAGAATAGATTATATGTCAGTGACCATTGTGCAAAAAATGACAGATGTGGGTTCATCACCAGAAATGGTTCTATTGACTTTATTGAGTGTTTCAAGATCAATGTGCTGTATTTGAAATTTAACACTCCTAAAAATTAGCATAGAGGGTTTTTGCTATCTAAATGAAACTAGAATAGAAGCATAAAATCTAAATAAAACTTAATATAACAATATTTGTTGAGATAAAACTTTAAATTATCATTTTTATTAAACCTACCTTGCATTCCGCATTGTAAGTTATTGCAACATCCTAGTTCATACTGAACATCAGGATGCCTCTCTCCACTGTTAAATAATACAGACTGAACCAACTGGTAAACTTATCCCTGGAGAGAAAACAAAAATCATACAACAAGAAAAGTGTTTTCATTAGCTTTTTCAATCACTGACATAGTGTAAAAGCAGGCACTGGAGCTTTTGTTGTAGTGAGGAAAGTCAATTTAACTGTGTTCCCAGTTCAGCACAATATTTCATGTGAGTTCCTACCATTAAGTCAATTGTTATCCCCCTGGCCAATACAGCATTCCAGTTACAATGCAGTTTCAGATAATGCTTTAAATGCTTTGGTTCATCAGGGACCCAGCTTTCTTGTATCAACCACTCCTGATCAACGCTGTGATTTTTCCCTATTAATTCTATATTTTGGAGACTAGCAAAACATTACTCATCTCAGTCACTATCCTCAGCATTAGCTAAGCAGTCTAATAAATTTGCATTAAAATATGTGGTGGTACAGTTACTTTAATAAAAGGGGACTTTTATTTAAGAGACAAAACAGTGAATGAAAAGAAGCAGGTAGAATAGAATAGAATAGGATGGAATAAAAAGACAATATCTGAAATAAATAGCTTCTAAATTCACAAGGCAGGAAAGTGAGAAACACAACACCTCAAGCAGAAAAGGCTGACAGTTTTTCTTAATATTCAACAGTAGAACAAGTGAGAATTTGGGGTAGAAATGTGACTTAATGACATAAAGACTGGCTTTAAAAGTCCTATCAGAATGGGTAGCAACTGAAAAGGCAAGAGGAAGCCTGAAAACGTTAATTGTGAGTACACAGCTTAAAAGGATTGACAAGAAAATATTCTCATCCTGTTTTTTCTTTGCCCTGGACTGTAGTAACCTAACACAAAATGCAAAACTGAGGATTTCCAGAGTGCACAATACTTTGGAACTGTAGAGAACACAGAACATGAGAAATGTCAAATATATCAAATGGCAGTACTTAACAGAAAAAAAAAAAAAAAAGAAAAAAAAAGAAAAAAGAAAGGAAAAAAAAGTGTTTATTCTGTAATTTAGTTCACCATCCCACTACTTATCCTATTTTCCTGTGACAAGGAACACAGATTACAGTATTAGTTATGCCTCCAAAATTTTCCTGTGGTCTGGAATTGGCCCAGTGAGTACTCCCTCTTAATTGGAAAAAAAAAAAAAAAAGAAAAAATAGAAAATAGTAAGCAACCATTTACAATAAAGACTGAAATTTTGGAGGAGAGAGGTTTTAGGACCTTTCAAAAATGTGTACCCTATATATCACATGAAATGGCTTTGGGAATTTGATTCCAAAAGCTAAAAGAAAACTTAAGATGTTGTTTGCTAGATAGATTCTTGTACAAACTTTACACTCTAAAGTAAAGACTGATTCTTGGGTAAGACTACACCTAAGTGGAGAGGGAAACCAGGAGTGACAAGATCCAGGATGCACTGACTGGTAAGTTCATAACAAATTGGTTCTTAAGATGCAACTAAGTGGTGGGACTCCTTTCCATGGAATACTGCTAAGAGAAAAAGTTTATATGGGTTCAAGAGAGCCTTGACAACTTAAAATCCATCAAGGTTCACTGAATGAATAGAAACCAACTCTGCTTCAGGAAGTCCTTGAGCAGAAAATGATGAAAACCCAGGAGAGAACCAGTCTGCCCCCGTCTCTTCCCCAAGGTATCTGCTTACAGCTGCTAGTTCATTTTTTACAGATCTTCATCTTCTGACAATAAGCATATTTCTATCCTATTCACTAACATGTTTCCTTTCTCTAAGCATAAGAAACAACACAACAATCTGACTATTTGACTTCACTATTCTAATATATGCCTGCAAAATACATGAGGAGGTGTAAAGTAAGAATGAAGCCATTTTTTAGGAAATTATGCCTTACAATAATTTGAATGCTGTAACTTATTTGCTCACGGTGTCAGCACATGTGGGGTACCACAAAGGCACAACATGCACAATCCCTGTCCTGCCACAACTCAGCAGCAGCAAAACCACTTTTGGCAGCAGTAGCCACTGTCATCTCATAGCTAAAAGGTCTGAAAAAGGGCTAAAATAAATTTTGAATGATACTGCCCACTTTAATAACTCATTAAGGACAGAGATATTAGCCAGATCCAACTGTCCCATATCACCAGGTCTGAAAAAGCCACAATCTGTCTGGATAAAATCTTGGAGTGCACAGAGAGCTCTGCTCTGGCAAAGGAAGGAAATTTCTGCAGGCTGTTTAACTTGTGTTAGCTAACCAGACACTACTTCTGTCTCATTTAAAGATACTTTCAGAAGAAGAAAAAAAGAAAATCCACAACTGCAATTATGTGACATGGAAGTAACCAACATCAGCCCCCTCTGTGGGAAACCAGGTATTGCATTTGTCTCCACTGATCTTATGACAAGGCTCTCAGCTGAAAACACGTTGTCATAGGGTTTCTGCAGCAGCCAGGTGAAGCAAAATGAATGGGAACTCCAGCCTTGATAACATCTGTTTCTTCATTCTGACCCCCTCCCTCCTTCCCCCAAGAAGTCCTCCAGCACCTGGGCTCATCAGGCACACATGCTTTCCCATCTGAAGATTTCTAACTCTGGCCGTTTGCTGTGGAGGCACAAATGCCTCCAGCATGGTGAGACTGAACTTCATATGAAAAATGTTTAAATTGGCTCTCTCAGCCATGAACTCTTGAAACTCTGGGGAACAGAAGGAGGTTCCACTCTTCCTCCTTTTCTCCCCATTTTGAAGAACAGCCTAATGCTTTACATTTTCTTCTTCAAATGCATCTCTAAGAAGTTTAACAAAAACTTAGTTTTCTCCCTTTTAATTACTACATGAGCAACATGTACAAAAGACAATCCAGAACTAGGGTTCACCTTGAGTATTATTTCACCTATTTTGCCAAAAATGCTTCATGTAAACACCAGTTTGGAGAAAGACAAACAATTACAGTACTTTTACTTTTTTCTGATATAGGTCATTTAGCAGTACATAAAGCCTTCCACTCCTGAAGGGAGCTGTTCATATCCTCACCACAAGTCATAATGTTTCTGGCTTTAACTGTGATTTACTGAAGAATTAAATGTGCACTAAGGAATTAAGTATATACATGATTTATAAAACATAATCATCAGAATTGAGAAACAAGGATACACATGTAAATTCTGTTCTTCCTAACACACATGTGCCTGTTTTTCTCTTAGTGCTTCTGCCTCAACAAAACTTCATCTCTTTTTCCACCAGCCTCTCCTTCTGTTCCTGGACAGATTCTTGTTCCCATCATTTCTTCTCTTAAATCTTTTTCCTTTCCCTCCTCACTTCATTTAAAATGAGTATGAAAGAAGCTTCTACCTAACTCAGCCCACTAGCCTTAAATCCTCCATAATTTCACTGTGGCTTGTGGACTATATGAATAATGAAACTCCCTGTCACTAGAAACCTGACCAACACTCATCTTCATCACCTCCTGTCACAGGACAATTATGAGCACTCTTGAAGTAGACACAGTCAAGCCAGCATGGAATCCTTTTTTTCCAGCTAAATCCTTTGTTTCAAACCACAAGAAATTTCAAACTTCTCAGCAGAGAGATGATCTGTATCACCTTAGTGGGAAAACCTTGTGTTTGGGGCAGTGGTGGGTGAGGTCAGGTGGGGTCCCCCTTCCCACATCAGATGCAGACTGTGAAAAAGACAAGTGCCTTCCTACCAGCTGCCTGTTCACTGCTGCAGATTGTTAAAGGTCAGAACATGAAAAAAAATTGCGATTTTCTGGAAGTTAGGAACTGTCTTTTGGATTGCACATCCCAAACATGAGTGTTATGGCCTGGACTCACTTCAAGTCCACCATATAAGAGGCAGAGCTCGCTCTCAGGTTACCAAGTACACTGAACAAGGGAAATTAAAAAAAAAATAAATTAAAAAAAGCCTTAAAATCCAAAAGCCATAACTGACCAATTAAATATGGGACTGACAAGGCTCTGAAATCCTCTGAGTACCAGACCCTAACTGAATTTTACCTGAATCAGGGTAAGCCCGTGTGGAAATTGGAGTGCAACCATCGTCAAACTTCTTTAGATCACAAGTACCTGCAAGCTGGAGGTCTTAATTTACAGCTGTTTGATAAATATGAAAATTAGTAAAAATTCCAGGTGCAAAATGCTAAGGAGCAATTGCTGCTAAAATCACAGCTCTGGTACTGAATTAGTGCATTTGGAAGCCATCTGTGCTCTTACAGATCTGATTGCAGGTGGCAATTTTGCTGATGGTGGCATATGATTACCAGTGGCAGCAAAAAAAGGCTGTTTTAACTCTGAACTGTTCTGTGGATGAATTTGCAATCAAGCTGCCTGAGCACAGCTACCACAGCAGACCAAAAAAGAGAGAATAAACAATATCTATGGCCTACTAGTTAGGAGAAGATGAAGGAGATATGGCCCTAAAATACCAGGCACTTTTCCTAAGTTTTGCACCTTTCCTCAGATCTAGGCAGTCACACAATATCCCGTTTCTGCAGGATTCCATCACATGGGTTTGGCAAAGGAAAAAAAATTCCACATTTGTTTTTCATGAAGAAAATAGGGTTTTCCTCTTAAACTACAACTGTTCCTTCCTGCTTTTATGTGCAAGGATATTGGAAAGAGATTTCTACACTTTTCCAAAGGTTTTAGACACTTCCAAAACAAAATATGATGCAGAGAACAGAATCACTTTTCAAATAAAAATATTCCAAGAGAAAAGCATCAATGCCTATGTGGTTACACCACTTGGGTACCTCATGACATTTAGGGAGGGAGGAATTCCTACTGGAATGACTGTGCTCAACAAGGGGAGCAGGGTACAGACCTGTCTGCCTGCCCAGGGTACCAAAGGGAAGCAGCTCTGATGTTTTGCCACTGATATACAAGTCTTATCAAAAGCTAGTAAAAAATTATACAAATGCACAAGATCCAGTAGTCCCAGAACAGTGGCAAAACTGCAGCATTAATCATTGTCATCTCATTTTACTAAGAAAACTGTTTCTCTTTGGTTAGCAAAGATGACATTATGATTATAAAGCTCCTCTTAATGTTTGGAATACTTCACTGTTCCAGAGGGAGAATACTGAGGAGGAACTTGCTTAATTTATGATAGAGATTGCATGACTTGGATCCCACAATAGCCTGGGGTCACGCTTGCAGACTTCCATTCTTCCAGCATGGTCAGGCCCAGAGGAACAATGATAATTCTGGTCTCATTGCTGCTAACTTGCTTTCTGCTCCAACAAGCAAGGTTTCTTTTGGTTTAGTAAATTAACTAGTACCTATCTATACAGAATAATGAGAGTCTTTCCCCTCTCTTACTTATTTCTGGGGAAAAAAAAACAAACACGAATATTTGACCTACATCCCAACCCACCTAGGAATTAAGACTTCTTAAAGGATCTAAAAAAAAAAAAAAAGATTAACAAAATGTTTGTAAATGCATATGGAAGGAAAAGTTAAACTGTCCTTTTCTGTGAAAGAAACTCAACAGATTGCCTAGAAATAGGCAGCTCCCATTCCCCTTACTGAGGGAAGCAAATGCCATCCAGATGGAAATTATCAAATGGATCAAACAGCAACACTTTATTCCCAAATGATCTTTGTTCTACTTATCACTCATTATACCAGGAAAACTGTTTTTCCTATAGCCCAAATATAGTAAAAAGAGTATTATTTATCATACGCTTGTTCAAAATACTCTCTATTGAAGGTTTCCCTGATGAGATATTGATCTTGACACACAAAAAGGGTGAGAAGAAAAGCATCCTACCTAATGAGAACATTCCTTTAAGATCTGTGGAATCTGTTAATTCCCATTAAGCCCACACTGTCCTGGCAGCAGTTGGATCTGCAGCCACTTCTTGATGCCCAGGGTGATGAATCCCCCTTCAGCAGCCCTGTCACTTTCTAGGTTTTAAAAGGGGAATCCAACCAAGTCCCAGTGAAACCACACTGAGGTTCTGCAACTAAGTGATTATGTAGGGTATGTATAATCAAATTCAATACTTTCGGGGGCATTTTCAAGGACATAAGAGGCATTCTTTACCACCTAAAAAAAGGCACTGAAATCTGAACTCCTAATTTTTTCTTATGACTTTGAAAAATTTCTATAGCATTTTATGTGGTAAAAATCATATTTGTTGAAGCATGTCCTCCTATTTATGATTATATATATATGGATGATTACCCTACTCTCTTATATAAACTCTAGCTACTTAATTATAATATGATCTTCTTTTAGCCTGAAAACTGACAGCAGCACAAGTACAATCTTATATGAGGACATCAAATGTTTAACAGCTGTGGCTGACTGACAGGATTAGATCAAGAGTATCTAATCTAACTGGGCCATGTAACACTACCTTTTATTTCACATTAATCATTGAACACGAGTTCAACTGTGTCACAGCTTGATCAAGTGGGCCTATAAATTAGACAATAAATTAGAAGTTGATTTTTTAATGGTGTGGTCACTAACAGATAACACTGGGTTCAGGTGCAGCAATCTAAAAATACAAAGGATCCCACAGCTCTCTGAGTACTGATAATCAAGGAGGACTTCAACAAGCAGTGTCAGATATTTTGTACAACTCTGTGACCTGGTAATTAGTCCCAAAACAGTCGTTCTGAAGTGGGAAGAAGCCCCCAATATTAAGCTTCCAGAGTATGCAGCTGAGACATGCAAAACAATGTATTGCTACAACCTCTGTTCAACTGAGAGCTCAAAAGTAGTAATTCATGGTAAGTTGTATATCATGACATTTCTAATAAAACTCACAGACAAGACAACCTCTTCTAAGGGAAAAGCTAGGTTGGAATAATAAAATATGAATGTTTTTACATTTTTAAAGGGTTAGATTTATCCACAACAGAAGTTATTACTCCTAATAATATTGCTAAGGCAATTGTGCTATTCATAACCTATTTATCCATAAAATTTACAGTGTATCCCAGTACAGCAGAAGAAAGTATGTTTATTTCAAAACAGACAAGGAGTGTTTGCTTTCATGCTAGAGCTTACGATTCTTTTCCCCCCAAGGACCACTATTAAATCGAAGTAAAGCCTTCTTTTCAGAATGGTTTATTTAAATGAAAGATGTGTCTTGACAATTACATTATTCTTTCCCTGGTATCCAGTTTGCCAGTGCAAAGAGCAGCACTCATTCTGAGCTGACATGTCATCTTCTATAGATTTGCAGGAGTCTGAGCAATTGCTTTTAATTTAGGAGCAGCAGAAACCACTTCCCTCCTGTACACTCTGCAAAGCTCCCAAGGAAGCATACCAACAAGGAATAGTTTTAATATCACCTTACTTAGGACACAGAAATTAAGAACAACACGAAAGAGGTCAGAACCCCTCTAAAGGAAACATTTGTGCTTAGGTGATTTCCCAGGAGAACAGCAGTGCTGCAGCCACTAATCCACTGCAGAAAACTCCTCACAGCTCAGGCTGAATCCATGCTTGAATACACTGTTTTAAAAGCTGCTGCCTTGTCCTCTGCATTGTCCTGCATTGTTCTGCATTGTCCTCTTTCCCACTATTCAAGAGGAAGCATGCACAAATGAAGAGGAGTGCACAGTTCACAGATAAAGAACAATGAATCTGGCTTATTATCTTGCAAAAGCTCCTGAGTATTAGCACTACACCTGGCATATGCTCAATGCCTCACTTGATAAATGCTGCCTCTGATCTCCTGGGGCCTTGGGAGAATCTGTCAGGTCAACAAGGCTCCAGGTATACATGCTCATTTTATTTCCTGTTTAATTTGTTTATAAGCTGGTACCTAAACATTTTACGGTGAATCTGAGATTTTATAACCATAAATTAAGACAAAATTATACCATTAATCCAAGCTGTAAGTACAGAGAAAAGGTTCTCAGGCAGAACACTAAAAAAACCCCAAACCCAGATAGAATAACACAGAAGAGAAGTTCCCAAGTATTAAAGTCCCTTTTCTCTTCTTCAAAAACTATTCTGGTGTTCAGAGCACCAGGACTTAGGAGGAAGACTGCAAGTCTTTATCCTGCTAAGCTCAATCAGGTCACCATAACCAAGCACCACCAGACCTTGGTCACTTCACTACTAAAATACTTTGGGTGGGAATCATCTCCCCTTTTCCCTGCAGTGTAGACTTCACATCTGAGGTAGCTTCATTCCACTCATCTTGATTGTCAGTGAGTTGAAAAGGCACCTCTAGAGTGCAGATCATCTTGCCTATTTTAGACCTATATTATGATGAGATGAATCCTGTCCTGTAGATCAAGAGATGACTTCTCTTCATGACTGCAGGGACACCAGGAGATGAACTCAGATTCATACATGTTCCAAGGAATCCCACTCCTTGGAGCCTGACTTAAGCTTAGCTCCTAAACACAGGGTAACCAGCACTCTGCCAGGGAGACAGACACCTGATAATCACTGCTTGAAGGTCTGCAGTGTTGGTTGAGCTGTAAGAAATAAAGAGCTTGATTCTGTAGCCTAATAAAGGCATCTCGTCACCAGAGAAAAAACAGGAAATGCTGAATCAATTGGCTGTCCACATGAAAAAGTCAGTGCAAATGGCAGTCTCCGAGTCATCTCTAAAGGGAACAACAGGAATTGCTGTTCTGGGAAAGATGCAGATGTCAGATATAACAGAATCGCAGAATTACACCATATCTGGAGTTGGAAAGGACCCAACAAGATCATAAAAGTCCAACTCCTGGCCCTGCACAGGACAATTCCAAGAACCACACCACATGCCTGAGAGCATTGTCCAAGCACTTCTTGAATTCTGTCAGGCTTGGTGCTGTGACCACTTCCCTGGGGAGGCTGTTCCAGTGTCCAGTCACTCTGGATGAAAAACATTTTGCTGATATCCAATCCTTGACACACCTTCAGACCATTCCCTGGGGTCCTGTCACCGTCACCACACAGCAGGGATCAGTCTGCCCTTCCTCCTTCCCTCACAGGGAAGCTGTAACTGCAGTGAGGTCTCCCCTCAGTCTCCTCCAGGCTGAACAGACCAAGTGACCTCAGCTGCTCCTCACACAGCTTCCCCTCAAGGCCCTTCACCAGCTTTTAGCCCTCCTTTGGACACTAATAGCTTTATATCTTTCTTACATTGTGGTGCCCAAAGCTGCACAGGATGTCACCTGATCTTGCTTTCACTGCTCATGCACCCTCCTTTTTCACCTTATCGCCAAAGGAAAATCCCTGCTCAGCCAAGCCAGCCTTCTACTTCCTCTGCTTCCTCTGCTTGACTTGAGACATTTAGGAATTGCTTGCTCCTGAGCCCTTAGGAGATGGTGCTTAGAAACTGACCAGCAGAGATGGACCCCAGCATCTGCAAAAGCTTTTTCTCAGGGGACATTACTCACTAGTTCCCTGGGCAGTCTGAAGTCAGCTCTCCTCATGTCCAGGGCTGAAGTTCTGCTGGCATTTTTCCTCCAGTTTAAAACCAAAGATTTTAAACTCAATCACTTAATGGCTGCTGTCTCCACTTTACTCAACATCCTCTCTGCTAAGCAGCAGATCAAGGAGGGCATCCTTCTTAGTTGCCTTTCTTACGATTTAGAGGAGTTTCTTAGCTACTCAAATAATAATTTGAGTATCATTGGCCTGGCTAGGCAGTCTATAGCAAAATCTCATGATTCACATTATTTGTCAGCAAGTAGTGGTTTTTTTGGCTCTCCTGAGCACCATCACACAAGGTACTTTCTGTATGAGCCTGATTCAGTCCATGTAACAGACCATGATTCTTGTCCACACCAGCTGCAGCTTTGTTTCTTAGGTGTCAAAACCCTGAAGAGGGCATTGCCTTCAAGATTCTCTCCAACACTCACTCAGGGCCAGCCACCTGCTGCCCACCACCAGTTCTCCAGAATTACTGCACAGCTCCTTCTGTGGTCATCTGCTCTTCAGCAGGTTCATTGTGACCAAAATGATTTCTGTTTATGCTCATCAGCCATAGGATACAGACAGTATACTTCTGCCTTGCAAAAGGATGAGACATCAGACCATCTAGGAGCCATATAAAGTAGATTTATTATTTATTTCTGCCAAGCTCAGGTACTTCAAATGAGCCTGTCTGCTCATTCATAACAGACATTTGCAAAAGATCTACTGCCCACAAAAAGTCTCTAATTACCTGTTAAATCAGCAGCCACATAGTATTGTTGACCATAACCAGCACAGAAAAGGTACATAAAATTGTAAGGCTGGCAGGGATGAGGAGAGCCCAGTCCTTTGCTATCCACAGAGCACCTACATTATGAAGTACACTTTCTCCCACAAATCAGCTCCTCTAAGAGACAAGAGTTGCCTCGTGTCCTCAAGCAAAGCTCTCTGTGCAAACAGTCACAAATTATCAATACCTTTCAGCTAGGCAACCTCACCACGAGATTTTAAAGCCCATTTACCAGAAGGGACTGTCTGCAGCCAGCTGGAAAAAGAGATGTGGCTGCTGAGAGACAGAGTTCCCAGCCCACAGATGGAAAGCAGGGAGGCAGCACTCAGCAGATGGTTGGGGCAAGGGACAACCACATCCTCCCTTTTTAGCAGCAGCTTTCAGTGAGGGTGAGAAAGAATCACTCACAATTTTCAGCCTTGGAGCCACATTATAAAAATCAGCAATGTGCTCCAGGTGCTTCCCCTTAAATGAGTCTTTGCCAGCCAACCATATGCTGACAAGCCATAGCACTTCAAATTCCAAACTGTCCAAATACAATTAATACAAGTCCAACCAAAACAAACTCCCAGCAATTCTTTACTGAAATTCCCCTCTGCTTCATGTTCTCACACAATAATCAAAAATACAGTGTCTAGGCAGAACAGGTAGCATCTTAATTTCTGAGTAATCACTGATTAAATACACCCAGTAACCCATGAAAAAAAGAAATCTCTCTCTCCATCCTTAGATATTTGACCTGGTTTACTAATGGCTTGAGCACAGTCTCAATCCTGGGAAGCCAGGCTCACAGCTGCTCTGGATCACCAGGCTGAAACTGAGCCACTCTTGCACCCTTCTGAACCTGACCCACCATCTGTAACAGGATCCTCCAGCTAATTTCCTTTTTCTTTTTTCACTCTTTTTTAAAGACCTGTTTACTTCACAAGTAATAGCTCTTTCTCTCAAGAACTTCCCACACTACATTAAGATTTCCAAAGGCAGATAGTTTACATTACATTAAATATAACAGTGGTCACAGTTCAAGAGCCCTTTAACAAGGGTGCAAGTCAGTCTGGCTCCCACCATGGGAGCCTGACACTTTCCCTAGTGGTGCCTAACTCCCAGTCAGAAAAGGCTCAATGGTTTATGAAGATAAAAGCAAAATTATGCTAACGATATTTCATGCAACCACTGATCTTTTTTTCCGACTTTTTCAGCATCAAAAGAGACAACAGGGAGCTAAACCACTATAGGACAAAGTGTGCCCCACTGGCCCAGTCTCACTGTCATCTACATTTGGGTCCGTATGTGGGGCACATAAGTGAGAGTCTTTCCCACTGAACCGGGTTTATTTGGGAAGGAGAAGACAGATAGGATTTTTAATCTAGTGTAGTCAAGGTATGACCAGAACTTCCACTGCATAGTCTTAGTTCCCTCTTATTTTAAGGTTTAAATTCAATTTTTAAAATAAGAATTAAAGAAATCAGTCTCTTATCTTGTCCTTACTTGTATTTGCAAATCCTGAGAGGAAAAAACAAAGCACCAAAAAAAGAATGATCTGCAGAAAATCACTTCTACCTATTATTTTAAACCACATTTATTTATACCAAACTGCATGCAATTATACATATATATAGGTGTATATATATGCACGTAAGTATTTTATACACATTTATATGTAAATGAACACATTATTCTATGGTTCACCATTATCCTGACTGATAGGATGATCAGAGCCAGATAGAGTGCAGACAGACTATATTCCTAGCTAAAGGTAATAGGCCATTCTTTCTGAAATATCTGATTTTCTGTCCCAGGCTTTGTTGTTCTCCTTATTCCCAAGAAGGAGGTATTGTGAGAAGGATGGACCTAAGTCAGTGCTACCAGGTGCCTGACATAATGAGAATACATTTGTGCAAACAGATGTGTGAGGTTTTTTGGTTTAATCAGGCCTTAAGAGAAAGGTTTATACTTTAGAAATCTTTCATGCATTATCTGGTTTTAATTAGGGGCTTTAGTATCCATCAGCTTACAGGCTCAATGAAAAGGCTGTTACTAAGAAGGTACTAGATAGATAGTGCTTTTACAAATCAGAACTGATACTCAAAAAATATAAACAGGTATTATTAGCAGCTAGAGCAAATCTAGGCATGTGCAACTTAGGTCTGTCCTGACTACTACAAATACCAGTCCTGAGGATGAAGCTGAGTGACCACAGACTGAATGCAAGACTTGATTTCCAAATTTCCTATATGCATGAAAGCGTTTCATAGCACAAAGCAAGCAATACATAAAGAGTGGAAGGAGTCATGAGCAACCCTTCCACAAATGTTTAATTTGCAGGACAACCTAGTATCCTGGTGTCTTTTACCTGAAAGACACTGAGTTTTGTCATCTTCCCTACTTTCCTGTGCCTTCCCAGCCTTCTCCACCATATCATTTCTCAAAGAGAAACCATTTCTGTTGTAGACATTCCTAAAGTGTAATGGGCAACTTTACCTTTTTAACTTGCATAATGAATTCTTTTTAGTTAAGTGAGATTGCATGCGCAGCTGAATATAGACAAAATACAGGGCAACTTACCATTTAAAAATTATTATGGATGCTATTTTCATGAAAAATAAGAGAAGTAGTATAATGCAGGAATTGGACTGACTAAAGAGAATTCTTAAAATATGCATGATCTGTCATTCTAGGTGTTCTTTGTATTTGAACATAAAAACTGGGATTGCATTCCCTGTTTATGACTTCTCTTACCAGTGAAGAGCAAAACAGGTAAAGCACAACTGCAGGAGGATTATTAGTGTTCTTTGATTTCAGGAAAATGCTCATTCAGTGTTGGAAGAAAGTGATGGATTTTTTTTCACCTCCTATAGGAGAAAGGCTATTCTTCCAGCAGTTTTTGATCCTCAGATTCCAATTCCTTCCCCATAGTGGGTACAGACTACTCTACAGTGCATTTTTAGTCTCAGATACACCGTGAGGCTCCTTTTTAAGTTTATCTCTCACACAGCCCTTAGAAAGCACCATGCACTATTTCAGGTTACTGCTTCCATGTGATTCTTTTTCTGAGTAACACTTCTTTTGAAATCAGAGACAAAAGATATAACTTTGCTGCTAAAAAGAGATCTTTTGATTTCAGTATTAGGTAGCTCAAATCTAGAAGAAAGAACTGGGCAAATATTGCCTGTATGTATTAATAAACACTCGTTTGATACTAACTATTGATCCTAGAAAATAGTCTCCTCTGCTGATTCAAACAATATATTTGGGAGTGGAAGAGTGTGAATGGGGAGCAGGCTCAGTGAACATCAGTCAGTAGGTAGCATGCTGCCATCCAGCTTCTGTCCAAATATCCTCATCATCCAGTTAAGTACAGAAAATGCCATTTAACTCATGCAGCAAACAGCAGACCACAGGTGACTCAACACAGGCCAACTCAGATGTGCTCTGCAAGCACAATGTTACTGATCCCCCTCAATATAGAAAAAACCCAGCAAACAGTTTACAGAATAAGGACCAAAATTAATTATCCAGTATAACTCACTGACCAAGCTGAGACTCCCACAGGACGTCAACTCAGCAGGACACCAATATAGGAACCATCTGGTCTGACACTGTACATTCTGGGTCAGGTTCCTATAAATGACCATGTTTAAAGAATTTGAAGGGCCTTTCTTGATGGTGCAATGTACCCTCTCATTTCTTGTAAATCAATAGTGCATAATTATTTGGCATGATCTTACTATCACTTCTCCTTTGTTCATTCAGTAGTGGGAAGACTGGAGTAAGACAGAGGTTTAAAAGAAAAAACTTTTAGCTGACTCACCTTTTCCAGTGCTGCTGCATGGAGCTCTCCAAACTGATGGCTGCTAATTTATTGACATTCCTCCATTGTAGTGTCAAAACGATCACATTTTTAATTAAGAGAAATGAAAAGCAACTGAAACAGCTGGCCAAATGATAACTGTGGTATCTGCACATATTTAAACAATGCTTAGTAGTAGGAAGAATGGATGTCTTAAAAAATTAAAACCACAAGGGGCTACAGGATTTTAACTGAAATCTGTGACTTGTGAAGCAAAGCAACAAAGTGCCAGCACAGAATCCATTTGCTGGATGAATTACTTGAGTCCATTTTGAATTATAGTGCTTTAGTGCAGGTAATATCCTTGCAAATGTCTGTTCTTCCATCTCTGTGTCTGCAGCCCTTGTTCAGGGAATTATTAATTCCAGTAGGAGGACGCATGGGGACAAATAACCTAATTAGCTCAAAATGAAGCCTGAACACTTAAAATAAACCACACTTATCTGTGATAGAAAGGGACTGTACTGACAAAGGCTTAATTTCATGGAAAGTAGCTACAGCCCCAAACACAAAGTACATCGCTTCACTAGGATAACAAAGACTTATTATTGTATTATCACAGAGTATTATTATTAATACCCTCATTATTAGCACACTTCATGCATTATGATCTGACCTCAGATTGAACTGGCAGGCCCTTTATTTTACTGTCAGCAAGATAAAGCTCCAAAAAGTTCTCACAATGGCTAATTCTTAAAGCATCGTTTTATCAATGTAACAGTTACCATGTTCAATATTTGCAAGTGGTTTTGCATATCAAAATATCTTAGTTCTTGACAAGGCAGCTGATGGCTGGATAGCAGGTATATCTGTCTTCAAAAGTTCTGGCCAGGCATCAGGGAGAAAGACACATAAAAGCAAAAGCCCACATTTTGGAATCTCACGGGTGCCTCCTGCTTAGGCAGCACTCAAAAACATCACTTCAGGGGCTGTTTCCCTTAGCATCTGGTGTGTGCATACTAAAGATATGTTGGATGAAGAGCAATTCAGTTACTGCTACAAGCAACTGCACTGATACCTTACTGAGCAACTGAAGGCAGGTTTCCACAATGGAGTGTGAGTGTGCGCATTAATATTTCATCAAAACCAGGCATTTTATTTCTGGCTTCCAAAAAACTAGCAGTAACATACTATGAATCAGCTGGGGTAATCAATGGAGGCAGAGGAAAAGCACAGCAACTGTGACATGCATTACTGTGTGTGAATGCCCTTTTCTAATAAAAGTGATGAAAAATACAGAATAATGATAAAGATGTATGAATAATGGATGTTTTCCAAATGCATTAAGTCTGGTGAGATCACCATATAAATCAGTATTTTGTAGAATTTACAACCATGCTCAGTTAAACTTCCCAGAGCCAACCAGCATTAGTGCACTCATGCACCTGCACAGACACACTATTCCCTCCTCCTCTTCATAGCCAGGATCCACCCAAGGCTCCTGCAGCCCAGACCACCACTATTTCTGAGCCAGACTGTGAGGAAGCTGGCGGTGTCAGCAGAGGTGGTCTGGCACTCTATACACTTCTCCCAGTGACAGGGGTTTGGCAGCAGTCTGCATCATCCATGCTGTGAACTCAGATGTTTCTCTACCCAGGATGCCCATGTGGCTGTGGACATGTCCAGTTAAGCTACTCAAGCTAAGCTGCTATTTGTACTCAAGCAAAGCAAAAACTGAAGGATGCTATTTTACAGATATTAGCCCCTACAGCAATACACTGAATGTCCTGCTGTAGTTGGGCCTATTAAAAAAAAGGATAATTTTTTAAAACATATCCCAAGAATAAAGAAAAACAGCAAGATTACCTTTCTAATTTTTATAAAATTAATTTCTAGGAAGTCCAAGACACTACATTTCCTGAAATCCCAAAGGAAACAGTCACACAAGGGAGATGTTCTTTCAGAACTTGCCACTGCACACTGAAGAAACAGGCATAAAAGCAAAAGTGATTTAATAGATTGTTTCACAGTTTCGGTTAAAAGAAAATCAAATCATCAACAAAAAGTGAAAAGAAAACGGGGCGGCAGCTTGGCTAATGAAAAATCCATGTGTTTCAGTGATCTCAAGTGTTCTATGAAATTTTGGTCCTCAAAAAATCACAGCTCTTTTCCATGTAAATTTTCCAGTAATTTCAAACTACTTGCTAGGCCATGCTAACTAGTAAAATACCTGTGATTTAAAAGAAAAATATTAGTACTTCTGCATCAATGGAGAAAATCACATTGCTAAAATATTTACCTTGTTTTATTTCTGCAGGTTCTATTCTTTCCCATACAGCTGATTTCTCCCCACAGGATATCGACCTTTGTTACTTGCTGACAACATGTCTGGCAAATAGCTTTCTGCTGTGGTAGCTGAGGTTGAGCCATCTGTTTTTTCTCTAGAGAGCCATGCCTTATTCATAATGGCATTTTTGTGTTTCATTCCCTCGGGAATAGCACCTGCATGCTGATTTCCTATTTGACCCCAAAATACATCATCATGTTTCGACAATCGAGCCCTCCCCTTCGTGGCCCAGGACACCACACCATGCTCTGGGGGCACTGCAGCATCCTTCATCCCTGACAGCAGAGGCCAAGGGGCTTCCTCGTGGGTCATGGGCAGGTGGGGACCAGCCCATGGGTTTGAGCTAGAGGGGACAACTGAAGGTATCTGAGGAGGAAAGAACAGAAACTGTAACCTTGGATGTCCCAGTGTGTTGCTGTATGTTTTTATGGAAACAGGATGCTTGATGCATTGTGGCTGATTTCAGCCATAGCCTCCCATATAATTGTACAAGAGGCCCATGTGCTACTTTCATTGGCATTTAATTAAGGCCCCTATGATTTATTTAAAAAATAATCTCTGAGTTCATGAAGATCAATCAAAGAGCTACTTGCATTCTGCTCTCTGTAATAGTTTTCTCTTATGGCCATATTTTCATTGGTCTTTTTTATGCGTGAGTGTGAGACAGAAAAGGACCAGGAAACTTGATTTGAACTGTTACATATATCCCCTGGACTAAGTAATATATCAGAATTCTGAGTCACCATTTCATTGCATAATAAATTACTTAACAAAAAGGAAATCTCAGTATCTTGGATGTTCTTTCCACTAATGCCAAAAGTAAAAACTATGCTTTTACTTGTTTTATTGCATTTATTTTAATCCAAGTTTATAAAGGAAATTCACTAGAGTATTATTTTTAACTACTCTACCTAACTGGCTCCAGTAATTGCATATTTGAATTTTGTTTCCATACAAGTATGAAACAGTTATGTTGTCTCAAAGGCTGAAATCTCTTGCATGTTTAGTTTAGCAGCAGACTGTCACAAATGCAATTGCAATTGATCAGCTCTGTTCTTAACAGGATTCCTGCAGTTAATGGAAATTACTATAAAGAGCTTCAGGGCATAGGAATAATTGGATCACTAAAAAAAAAAAAAAAAAAAAAATAATTGGAAGGGGAAAAAAGGTAGGACAAGATCAACATAACAACTTTTTTAAAAACATCCAACAATTTGCAAAGATTATTTTACCACAGAGCACACCACGATGAAAACAAAATCTTTCAATTATTTTTACAAGCCCCCCTTAAACAATGGGAAAGAAAACACATAATGAAAAACATTAAACATTTATTATCATTAGCTTACCTAAACTAACAATCAACTGTGCATCTCTGGAAGGAATCATTCAAACATCTGCATCTTCTGCCAAGAATGAGATTTCACTAAACTGAAAACAGTGAGAAAACTTTTACTGACCTGGCAATTTTTGAAATGGTTTTCTCCTAGTTCTTGTTGTGAGGCTATGATCCTCTCTGGGCTTGTTACTCCAATAGAAGAACCAGCACACACGTTTGGGGTGATGGGAGAACTGTGGGGGCCATCCATCCCTGGCTGAGAGCTTGCAGATATTGACCCAGTCATCCCTGTGGTATGTTCCACATGACCCTCTGGCTGTCCATTACCCTGTGAAACATCTGTGGAGGAAGGCAGCATCTGCAACAGAAAACAGCATTTTAAGAAACTCAAGATAGATTAAATTTTCCAATGCTGCTCATTTTGGATTAGTGGAAGCCATTTGGATGAGTTCAAAAAAAGAAATAGTCACAGAAATTAGCTGTAAATCAACTACATTCATCAAAATAAGGGAAAAGATAACATAACAATTATTTCAGATGTGGAGCATTCCTGAACCTTTCTAAATAAGAATCCTGTATTCAACAAGTCATCCTCAAAACAAAAAAAAATCTCTAAGCTTTAAATGAAGCTGAAAATTTGCCTTGGGATATTAAGAAAACCTAGATTAAAACTAGAAAGAAATTAATAATTTAAAAAAATTATCTCCGTTTTCTTGAAAAATCTCAAAATTTCAAACAGGATTCTTTTCACACATAGTTTCTCACTCCACACTACACAACTAATTCAGGTTTGTCTACCTTTAAATGCTCAAGAAAGTGAAGCTGAACAGACTCCAAAAGTGTGTTAGTTCAACTGCATGAACTCTTATGCTGACCCTCCTATTCAAAACAAAAATAATATTCAGTTGATCTTATTTCACCTCCAAATCAACTTTAACACTACAGCAAACTATCCTTTTAGAATATCTTCACTGAGCTGCAGACAAATTTAAGACAGGAATGGCAGTTTAATTATACACATTTTCGTAACAGTTGCAATTAGGAGTCGATCTCCCTGAATACAAATGACTACTACACAGCAATAGCATTTTATCATTCAAATCCTAGTTTATTATAGCTACCAGACCACTGTTGCATTTTTTCTTGCGACTGCAAGCCTTGCCATTTCAGCCTTTCAGTTTCTGAAGAGTTATTTATTTATTTATTTCTAAAATTAATACATCTCATTATGCATTAACATCTCATTCCTATTAGTCCTCTTGCAAAAGCTCTAGAAATGCAGATATATATATATGCCAGTTCAGGAAGAATTACTTAAAAGGAAACACATTTTACTTAAAATAATATATTGTTTTCACTCTGCGCACGTTTATTGAGTTTTAGCTACCTTGCTTGTGTCCATTATAAAAAAGAAAAATCAAAGGACTCTGAAATGCAATAGCAGTGTAAGATTGCTCTGAAATGACCCAACAGAAAGATGAGCATTTATTGACAAGCTCCGGCATCTAAATATAGTTCTATTATGACATGAAGAAGAACACATGGTGTTTCTGTTGTTACCATTTCACCTCCTGTTCTTGGCTCCCCACCATGAGCAGAGGGAACCAGTTATGATGAATTATGGCCATTGGTCTCCTTAAAGCACTCAACACAAGCATGTGTGGCCAGCTGAGACACTGCCCAGGAGCAGCTACCACCTGGATCCTTTATTTCAGGCTGAACAACAGGCTAGGAAACAAGGCAGGAATGGAAGAACCACTCATACTAGTCAGTTTGGGGCACAAAAATTAGACTGCTGCTCTTCCCTAAAAGATCTGCTTTCTATATGCGGATTACAGAGAGGGCCTGTGATACTATCTGGATATTGCACTTATTTAAGCAAGGTGGCATGAATACCCAAACATATCCTAGCGTTGCAGGCATAGATCAGCCGGAAAGTGAAAGCTATACATTTGGATGTTCCCCTCTAAAAGCAGGAGCCCCAAGGCAGCTCCAGAAGTCCTTGGTTTCTAACCAAGGTTACAAGTGCAGGATCTCTCCCCATCACTCACAAAAAATGCCAGCTGGCTTAAAGCGATGAAAGGTCAGCCCTGAAATGTTCTGAGGCATGAAGATATTGGATCTAAAATTATTTGATGAGAATTTCCTCACTACAGGAAGCACAGTTAGAGGCATTTGTGGTGATAGATGAGAGTGAGCAGAAGCAGAACAAGTTCTGGAGGTCAATGACCCATGCAAAGGCAAATCACTGTCCTGCTCATAGAGCAGGCTGCATAGGCAGGAGAGCTGGTAAAGCTGCCAGAAAAAAACACATCACCAAATCAAAGCTCTGACACTGTCAAAAGTAATTTCTAGAAAAATATTCTCCTTGCAGGGTCATTCCTTTCCTTCAACTCTTTACCCCACAAACCCTTTTACCTCTTGGAATTAGCAAATCCTTCTGCAGCCAAAGTAGTGACACTCAGCAAAAAGCTGGGTTAATGCAAACCCCAGTCAGTGAAGATGCTAGTACCCTGACAAAGATTTCACAGTGTAGTCTGCGCTATATTTGGAAGTTGGTATGATTCTCTCAAAAGACTCCTCTCTGGTGTGTCTTTTGACGTAAGACTAGCACTGAAGATTGCATTTCCTATAACACTAAGGATGCAGCTAAGTAAAAATTCTGTGTTTTGTCTCAATGCTCAGATATTAACTTGTTCTTTTCCAGGTTGGCTCTTTTTTATTATTATTATTTTTACTACAGTTATTCTATTTTCCTATTATTTTTTTGCTTTCATATCAATTTTCCACAAATTACCCCACCTAGAAAGAAATGAAAATATTGTGGTATTTGGCCAAATTGAGTATGCAAGTATAAACTTGCATAATGCCAAGATCTAGAAAGGATCACTACTGAAACAAAAAAACATCATCTTTCCCCAACACTATAAAAAAAAGACAGTGATGTCAGAGAGAAGATGAAAATGTTTTAATTTATCTCTATACTTTTAATGGTACATTTTATGCTAACCTAAATTCTATCATTTATCAGAAAATAAAGGAAGGTTAGTTTTTAAAGCTTTTATTTTTTTTTTTAGTCATGGCTACTCCTGTACTGGCATGTGCTGCTCAGAAACGCATGCTTTTGCCCATGAATTGCAGCAAAAACCACTCCTAAAATATCTGTATTATGCAGTCAGGAAATATATCCAAATCTTGTCAACTAAAACAAATTTTACTTTCAAAGGGCACTAACCTTTAGTAAGAACCTTCTCCTCAGCCACCACAAATTCTTGGGATCCCCTCTATCCAAACAACCACTTACATAATTATTGAACAGCTTTATCAGTTATTTCACTGGAAAGGCCAGGCTGCCACTAACTTTTTAAAATCTGTATTTCATGCCACTCAGTATTTTTAATATTTTCTCTAAAGGTCAAAAATAACATATCTCTCAGCAACGGACTTTATCCTTCTTTAAAGAAATTACTAAATAATTAATTCCACTCCTTCATCCACTTGGAATTCTAATGATTCAAGGCATGTTTTTGTAATGTCAGGTAAAAAAAAGCCTCTTCCCACAAAAAAAACTTTGTCTTGAAAGATTCCTTGCTCTTGATCAGCCTTGTCCCAAAAAGACTGGAAGTCCAAAGTTAAATTATTTCTCCCTTCTGAGGGTGGGAATCATCCAACCAAAGTCTATCTCCCCCTGGCCCCCTTGACAACCACTGGAGTCCAACTTCTGTGGCTCTTCCCACTTTATCACAGAATCCCAGGATGGCTCAGGATGGAAGGGACCACAGTGGATCATCTGATCCAGCCCCGCTGCTCAAGCAGGGCCATCCCAGAGCACATGGCACAGGATTGTGTCCATAGGGTTCTTGAAGATCTCCAGTGAGGGAGACTCCACAGCTTCTCTGGGCAGCCTGCCAGTGCTCAGTCATCTGCACTTAACTAAATCAGGTACATAAAACGGGCAGGATAATTCCTTGGAAGTATGTTTTTTTCTGCTTTAATTATGAAAATAAATAGATTAAACTACCACAGGTGACTGTCAGAAGAACAGACATCATACAGGAAATGCATCTTACCCTCAGTGCCAGAAAAGCCTCTAACCTTAACAGCAATGCACAAACCATTTTAAGGAAATAGTCATCAGAGAATTTTATTTCAGGCCTATTATCTTCAAATACGATTCACTAGAAAGCGGTAAGTGATTTCTTGAAAAATAATGAGTAGAAATACTAACTAATAAACAAACAAAAAGCATTGCTCTACCAAAACACATCTCAGAAGAAATCTCTTGAAAGAAAGAAGAATTAAGCTATGCTGTTCTGCGCATTTAATCCCTATTCTGTAAAACAATTCACTGCACTGGACACATTCCTTGCCTGGAGCTTTCCATCCATAAGGTTTAAGATGACTGCAGGAAAAACATTAAAAAGCACTGCAATTTATCCCTACACTCCTTGCACAAATTCCCTTTCAGCCCCAAGAAATGAGGGCAAACAGCCACAATGGTTTCAGATCCACTATGGAAAGAATATATAAAATATATCATCAGGTCAAAGTGTTCCAGCACGAGAGAAATTAGATCAGCAGCATTTCCCATTACAGACATCCAGCCAGAGGCTGTTGGCTCAATCATTTGAGGGGAATTAAATGTAAACCTTTTTCTCCACACCTAGCCCAAAAGAGAGAGAAAAGGCCCAAAATACTGCACAACTGTACTGGCCAGGCTGAGTCCATATGAAAGGGGAGCCAAGCTCACTTGCTCCCCTGTGTGGTTCTCTGATCCATCAAAAGCAGCAAGGACACTACTTAAAGTTCAAGCCAGCCAGACTGGGTAAAGCCTGGTTCTTAAACTGCAAGTAGACACCTAAACTCAGGAAAAAACTGAGCCTCCTCTTTCACATGTCCCATTACTCATCTGGAACGTCTTCTCTTTTACCATACTGAGTAAAGCAGCTGTTGCAAAGTCAAATCCCAGCCCTTTCTTGTTAGATGTTTTGTGAACATGAACGTCCAAGGTCAGTTGATGAATGCTGTCCTGTGTTTTTTTCACTGGGAAAAGCAGAAAAACAGTAACTGTTAAAAATGTCCATGAATTAATTCTGCAAAAGAAAGAAAAGAAAGATGAGGCCAAGGTAATTTCAATTAAAAAAGAAATAAAATCAGCATTCAAAATGAGGTGATTAAAATAGGACATGACAAAAGGCTAAATGTGGACACATACTCTGTGTGTGACATTGGGCACGTGAATCCCAGCTATGGCACTATGCCAGGTGCACGTGTACCTGCTGGAGGCAGCCCTTGTCCCAGGAATGTGTCCTCTTCAACCACATGCTTTTTATTTTCCAGACACAAAACAAGACAAGGTTTTAAAATATTTCTAATATCAAAATTTATTATCACTCAAATCCAAGGGGCTGCAATGGTTTCTCAAGTCTTTTAAAAAGAGAATATATCAGAAAGCCTTAAAAATTAACTTTGTGCTTCCAAAAATTTCAAGTCCATGTCAGACATACACTGTCATTCCAATGCCTGCCCAAAAAATGTTTTTTTTCCAAAGCTGAGAGGCAGCATTTGTTCAGCATCCTGCACATAATTTTTGCTTTCACCACAGTGACTCAGGTGGTGGATGAAAAAGAACTGAAATAAAACCCCTTCTGTGCAATCATATATGTTTATTATGATAAAAAACTAAAATTAAATTAAATTATACTAAATTGCTCAATTATACTAGATTACAAATAAGGAGCTTCATGCTGTACAGTTTTATCATGAGGAAAAGTAACTCAAAACCTAGTCCTCTTTACAGGGACTTATTAAGAGAAAGAAAACTGGCTTTCTTTTATGAATGTATTACTCTAACATATATCTGACCTCACTGACAGTGCACTGCTGGAACAAAATTATGAGATACCACATGATTCAAGCAAATTTTATTTCTCACTCAAACATTTTAATATAATGCTGAGCTGTGAAAATAATTAAGAATGACAAGCTTCAAAATGTATTCTGCTCTGCTGAACTGAACTGAGGGTAGTCTTGAGTTAGTCAGCAAAATAAAGCCATAGGAACAACAGGGATTTATCATGTCTGTCTGAGAGCAGAGCTTTGAACGCTGAAAGTGATGTCAAGAGAAGCTCCAAAGACAGTGGGTTTTGCAAAACACCATCTTTGTGGTTTAGTATTTTAATTGAGATGAAAATTAGGGAGAAAATACTTCTGGCAAACAGAAGGAAATGACTAATCATCCACTGCATCCTGAATAAGCAAAGAACTGAAGTTTGCCTTGCTCTGTAAGCATGAGTAACTTGGTGGTGTCCGTAAGTCCCTCATTGAATGTGGAACATCCCAGCACCCAGCTGAAGCAGCTCTATCTTGTCTACATGTAATTACATGTATAGATGAAAAAAAAAAAAAAAGAGTTCCTAATGGTTCTATGAACAAATTTTTCTCTGAGAACATGACTCAAGGCTTTTTACTGAACTACAAAAGGGAAGGCAATGAATCGAGTACAGAGTCCCCTTTCCTTTCAAAAGGCTCTGGATCAGCTCTTCATGCATCACTGCAAACTGCTGCCAATGTGGGACAGGTTCCCATTTGTTACTGGGTCCAGTAATGAATACAGTCAATTGCAAAACTTTAAGAAGGCAAATAAAAGTAAAAACAAAAAAACAAAACAACAAAAAAAACTAAAAAAGAAACCCCAAAAACAAAAACACCAAAAAGCAAACAAAAAACCAACCAACCAACAAACAAAAAAAAAACCCAAAAAACCCCCAAACCAAAACAACAAAAAACAAAAACAAACAAACAAAAAAAACCAAAAAAAACCCCACAAAAAACAAAAACAATCCAGCAGGTTTAGTAAAGTAGAATTCAAATGTTAGGAATGCTGTAGGTATAAAAAACTGCGGGGAAGGAAGGAATGAGCTTCCAAAGGAATTTTATGTAAGTGGATATTGGGCACAGCTCTGGAATCTTAGATGTGAAGTTCAGTGAGAGTAAGAGTTGAAAGCAAGAAATAAAATTTCCAAGATGAAAAGTCAGTTCACTTCAACATATGTCTACAGAATTCAGTACAAGATCTTTAAAACCGAAGGAATATATCACATGAATATGAAACAGCCTCTCTCTTTTTTTTTTCTTTTTTCAATTGTAACCATTATTAAATTAGTAGTAGTGAAACTTGGACATTCTTTCATTGAAGTGTCCTCCATTTGAAACCTGATACATAGAAATATACATTTTTCATGGGAACATACAACTCTTCTATGGCAGGAAAACTTCCCCCTGTTACATGTGGAACTACTTATCACAGACCAGAAGAGCCTTAAGTTCCGGGTCAAGACACCCAGCAAGAGCCAGTGTGCTCTTTGCATGATAAAAAAACCCCAGGCTTGAATCCTATTTGAGCCTGAGCCGAAGTGAGATGAGACCTCTGGCCACTACAGTGCTAGACACCATGGGAAGGGGCTTGTGCTCCACTTAGTATGAACAGCTAAATATCTAACAAAGCAGAGGATTTAATGTGGGGCTCTATGCTGCAAATAATCAGAATATATATTTAATCTAATTCTCTCTTGTTGAACCTGCGAAGTTTTGTGATAATTGAACATTTAGGGAGATAGAGTGAGTGTGAACAGTATTTTGATATTATTGTTTTAGCAAGTTTTACTAATCACACTAATTTACTAAATCATCTATCACAGCAGTGTCTGATGAGCAGTCTGAAGGCAGTGGAGTGCTATCTCCCTTCTGAAAGAGGAGTTCCTAGCCACTGTCACATAAAACACTCCTGTGCAGTGGGAGCTTGGGTGAAGCAGTGGTGGACCCACATGAGGTACTCCAAGGAGACACAGCCAGACAGAGTCCTGTCCCATCCTGCAACCAGGAATCAATCCACCTTTGCCTTAACATGCAGTTAAATTGCTTTTTAGCACAAAAACAAGTATGACTGAGTGATAGCTTGCAACACTTAGTAACACTGTAAGGATAAGCACTATCAACATGATACAGAATACCATTCAGTGTGTAAAAATGCAAAATCATCAGAAAAATAAGCCTGTGGATTTACTATACTATATGCCCATTTTGAGAATCTTCTGCTGGTGAAAATGTCAAGTGTCATTAAGATAAATTATTTTATGTATTCATTTTGCAGTGCGTTCTGTTAGCTGAAGTACAATATATAGTATGAACAATGTTCTGTTGTGAAAAGGACATAATATTATACAAATGTGTAATACACAGTATTTCCTCCCTCTACCCTGCTTTTAATCAAAAATATTCTACCTGAATGTACTTGACACAAACATTACCAAATATTTTTGGGTACTTTCTCAGGCTTTTAAAAAATAGTAAGAAACAGAAAATCAAAAGGAAAAAGAACTTGTTCATGGACCCTGAAGTACTGAAAGGGAAATTCTGTTTCTTCAGGTTGCCAGATTGAGATTCCTATTCTTAAGAATGTGCTCAAGTAGGTGCTACTCCAAAATTAGGAAGTTTATTCCCAGCATCCAAGATATTAATGACAATATTGAATAGAACCAGGTGTGAAACAGGCTGCTTCCCACTTTTGCCTTGCCCAAGAAACACAAGTGACTAACGCCCTTTTGAATACAAATGTCCACTGAGTTGACTTAAGTCTTAAAATATTCACTGTTGACCTTTTTTTCCTGAGTTCTTCAGAAATCTGAAACAATGCATTGTGCAGGAAAGAAATGCAAAATTCATACTTAAAATGAAATTGAGTAGTATGTGCTGCATTATCAATCAGATACTTAGTCAAAATATCAGAGTGTTTCTTGCATGGAACGTTGATGCACTTCGCTTTAAGCTCCTGAAATTTAGGCCCTGCCTACAACAGTAAAATGGTCAACTCCACTGATTTGTCTGAAGCAATACTTACATTAAGCAATGAAATATATTTTATAATTACAAATTAAGTCTCACTAAACACTTTGGAAACCACCACTTAATTCAGTAGGGTAAACATGAGGATACATGTTTACAAGGAAGTATGAGCACTTACCTCTTGATCACATATTGGTGTAAAAGCAACCATGTACTCTGCCAGGGTCATATCATTCACCAAGTTCTTCATCTCTTCATCAAATGCAGAGTTAATAAATCCTTGCTTGTGGAATTCAGCATGCATTCTCCTAATGAAGTTGTTCCTTTCCTGGCACTTTTGGGTGAGGCAAGCCAGCTTAGCCTGTGTGGCATGAACACATAAACATTCCATGGTTCTGTCATTTCACTCCTGAGACTGCAAGATTACATTTTGTGTCTGATCTGTAATTCCACATGTTTTGACCCAAAGCTACAGATTGTATTCCTATGTCTCTACATTATTAGATGCCTCCACACTTTCAAGAGCAATATATATGCACAAATAAACTGGAAAGAGATGTTCCCTTTCCATGTGCAAGGTCTCCCTTTTGACAGGCTGAAAGTAACCTTGCAATGTCAGTGAGCCCTTGCCTAAGGTGAAGCCCAGCAGCATCCAGCTACTCAAGGACAGATGCAGAAGGAAGGCACACACACAGAAGCCTGTAAGCAAAGGGATACCCCTTGTGTAGGTCCTGAATCAGTGTTCAAGGAAGCACAGTACCTTCAGAGGAGCTAATGTTAACTTCGCTTCAGACTTTCTCTTCTGCAGTTCTTTCTCCTGAAAGGTTGAAAAATATCCTGCATCAATTTATTCAAGAATCACTTTGAAATACTCTAGCAGTTTGTTGGTATTTGTTTTAGGCTGAGGTGTACACTTCACATATCTTTGTGACCCTGCATCACAAAGAAGATGAATCAGTGTAAGGCATTGGCTGTACACAGATAGGCTCTGGCATACAAACACTGCCCTATTCACATTAGCATTAGTCTTAAAAATTAACAAACATTTTTGGATGTTCTTAGATGAAGCCTTGTATCAGTGACGTTATTTAATCAAAGCAGCATCACAGTAAAGACTTGATATCCTTCATTAAGCACTCATGTTCATATTTACTCTGTGAATCTTCCAAAACATTATCTGTGGGAAAATTTTCAGTATTATATTGTAAAATAAGAGAAAAGAGGAGGGATTTTCCGCATATATATTCTACTCTGAAAAGTGAACATAACAACCTTTTACTCTGACACAGGTGATACATGTTCTCTATCAGGAGGTGAAGCAGGGTAGGCCAGATTACATAGTCTGTACCTTATGATTAAAATCTACTGATGGTAACCCTCCTTTCTGATTATACAGAAAAAAATACGGTATATTGCCACATAAAATCCATTGCCATTAGGAACCAACACATTCTTTTTGACGCTAAAGTACAGATTCCTTTGCATTTATTTTGCCTGACAATTTACATTTCCATAAAGTTTACAATAAATATATTCATCATTAAAAAACCCTCCTTTATGAGAACTCAATTATGCTGAAAAAGGTCACATGGTCCTCAGCTAATAAATTGTGGGCTTGAGAGGAATCAGAGCAGGCAGGACAGGGGAATAATGTCTTTACATTGCACTAGCACTGAGGAAACAAAGAAAGATCTGGCAGTGTCTCCTGCACTGGAGACATTCAATTCTTGAGGCAGGGAGCAACAAATCTTGCTCATGCAATAGAACAATTAGAATTTGTCCATTTATATGGACAGCACGTCTCACCCTTTACTCACCTACCATCTGATATGACACCAGACACTACAAGACAGTTTCATTTTACCAGCACCATTCTTCTGAGGCATCCCCTAGCCCTGCCTGCGAGAAGCCACTAACCCTCTTTACAGGACTGGTTTAGAGCAAACCACAGCACATGATGAGGCTAGGAAAAAAAATACAAAACCACCACCACACAAACAAAGAAACAACAAAACAGAAACCAAAATTGTAGAAAGATTAGTTTACTGTGGAGAAAGTAAAATGAAACTTGTTCCCAGTAGGGAGAAGAAAATAATCTCTAGTATTTCAGAGTACAGACAGAGGAGAAGCATGCTCTGCTCATTGTATCAGACTATGAAGAACAAAGAGCACTATTGAGAACATGCCATTTTCTAGCTGTTTCAGAGCCTAATGGGCAATTCCAGTTTGGCTCACATTGTAACTATCATCCTGTTCCAAAATTTAGTTCCCAATAGGAAAGAAAATCTAAGGGAAAGAAGTCCTAGGAGGAATTTGTTTCCACCCAAGAGTTCAGTAGCTGTAGTCACACTTACATGCCTGGAAATCATTCAACTATCCTCAGATTCATTACCAGGAAAGAATCCTATTTTGCTTCTCCCCTTTGAAAAGAGAGATGTAGAATCTGAAGTCTAAGCTCACATTTAGGCACATAGAAAACAACTTTATACCTTTTCACATAGCTGAGCCTGAAGCAGTTCTACTTCATTCTGCAAGCGATTTTGTAATGCAGCCTGGTCCCTGAGCTGGGCTTTCAAGGTCAACATTTGCTGCTCTAATCTCTTACTGGCTACTTTATTCACCCCTTTTTCCTGGGCATCCTCCAATGGGTACACAGGCTAGAGAGAAAATACACAGATTTTCAATTTAGAAGTATAAAACAATAAAAATATTCTTAATCATGTCTTATATCACAAAACTTTTCAATCAATATAACTACCTACCTTGTACATCAAAAAGAAGCCAGCTGTTATAAAATGTATGATCCCAAAACTTCATGAATATATTAGCACTAATATTTTGCACTTATCTTAAAATTTTTATATGTAAAGAGTACTTGACCTCTGTGACAACAGGTACAGAATTGGATTTTCACAACATTTCTTCAAGGTAAATATATGTATTGTAATGATTTAATAAATGAGGAAGCTGGGCAAAGACAGATGAAGTGACCAACCTGTGGTCACATAGTAAGAAAAACAGTTAGAAGTTCCCAGTCTCCTGCTTCAATAAGAAACTATGTAATATGTCCCTTGTTTTTCTACATATGTTTATCTCAGAGAGATAATTCCACTCTCCCAAATATTTATTTTTTCTAGAACATTATTAATAAACTAACCAGATCGTAAGTAAAAATTTCTAAAAAATATATTCTTTACATTTAAATGCAATAGTGATACAGAAAAGTGGAAAGAGAAGTTTCTGAATTTAACTCCTCCTCCCCCACTCTCCAATTTCTTTTCTCCCCAGTTCATGCACTTGGATTGAAAGGATTAGTGAGAGCTTTAGATTGATGGTCAGCATCATAAGGTCAGCTCCTACAAGTGACACTGCCTGATAAAACATATAGATTTAGAACGAGAAAAATCCGAAGTAGAAAGAAATAGCCTGAAAAACACTTATGCTATTATATTAAAACAAAATTGAGTTGATACCCACAGCTGTAAAGATTTCTGATAATGTAAGTATCAGTATATAAGCAAGTCTAAAAGATTAAGCTAAAAATTATAGTCAGACCCATGATATACTGTGGTAAAACCATATAACTTTCTGACAAAACAGAATGATGGTTTAATTTTAATGGCTACAAACATTGATACAACTGAGAAAGAAGCTTATACTCAGCCCTGATGCACAACACCACAGGAAATTTTTCCCAGCCTTTCTGACAGCCTTTCTGGCTTTGACACCCTTGACTACAACACACTGAAGGCATCATTTCATAAGGAACAGCAAACTGAACTGATAGATCACGTTACTCTGCCTGCAACACATTGTTGCAAGACAGAAAAAAGCAGAAATGTGACACTGTCATAGTGTTCTTCCTTGTGAAGCGAGCCCTCTGCGTGCAACACTGGAGCAGGTCAAATGCTTGTACCAAACTTTGTGGCTCCCTCTTGTGTCAAGAGAACAATAGGAGCAGCTGGACACGTCCAAATGGATTAGACCAGGGCTGCAGGGATAAAAGCCTGAGGATGAGTCCATGACATGATATTTCCCTAATCTTCTCTTCCACGTGATAAGTATGCTCAAGCCAAAAGGGAAACACTCCCTAACTGAAGATGCTTTATGGAAAAAAAACGGTGGGGAAATAAAACAACTGTGTAAAGGTTAGAGACAGAGGAAAGTTCCCTCTTTCCTTTTGTATTTGCTTGACCCACTAACAGTCTTCTGTAGTTTCAATGCATAAATACAAAGCATACAAGATTTATATATGAGCACTCTGTCAGATGTCCCAGCTTGCAGTGACCGCAGGTTATGTAGTCAAGCTCCAGAAGGATGAAGGACCCAGGCAGCTGGTACTGGAAAATAACCTAAGGATAACTAAGCCTAAACATAGCATTTAACATACTGCATTCTTGTAAAACTAGATCACTAGTCTTTGAAGTTGGTACCTAAACTTTATAAATAAAACCAGTATCTTCCTCTTCTCATGTGAATTGTGCTTGTCTGAAAACTCAGTGAGAAAATGAGAAGGAGCATGAACTTTTTTTGCTCCAGGCCTTTCTTGCAGTCATCAGTTCACTGGGAAAGCCTGGTGCCTTATTTACTGTGTGCATTTCATGCAAAATTCTTCTATTAATTTCTAAAGCTGTAAACAGCACTTTTTTTACCCTGCCCCCTTTTTTTTTACCCTGCCCCCTTCCTGCTCACCCCCATATTTCTCCTAAATTCAACCACAACACCACTGCTCAGAAGGCCACCTCAACATCCCAGAAAACTCACCCAAATAATCCTAGGCTAAAGCATATTTCACCTACTAGCAACTTCACTGAAATAGAGTCCTAGCAGTAAGCTTCAAATACATTATCTTAACTCTCTTTTACTTGCAATGAATAATATTATGACAGCCTTATGGAGTCTCAGGTGACAACTAGGATCCCTGGGCAGCAGAGCCTGTGGAACATAAGAAATGCAGAAGGTTCTAAAAGACACACCCAAAATACAGCAGATTTCAAACACTTTGTGTTCTAGGTCCAGAGTGCTCACATCTTCACTTCCTTCAAGCATTGCAGCAAGAGGTGCTCCAGAAAAATGAAGTTTAGAACAGGAAAAAGTATAAATTACTGTGATTTACTGTATAAGGGTTTATTAGTAACTTTGAATAATGAAAAAGAGTTTCATAAAACGTGGCAAGTAACTGAAAACAAAAACTGGATCATCAGTCAACAAAACTGCCCTCAGGAAGTAACGTGGCACTAGAAAAGTAGATTGTGATCTTTTTGTGACAAAAAATCTTTTTTTTAATCTAGAAAAACTTATCTCATATTTTAAGGCCTCACACAAACCCACCATCAACAGCTTGGTGTATATTAAAAAATTTATTTTAAAAGTGAGTTTTTGAAAAGTTGTCCTTTGTTAAGATATATCTACTCCACAATATATATTGCACTACTTGCTAAATTGTGCCATTAAAATCAATATCATTTGGTTAAAACATAATGAACTTGAGTTATGCAGATAATTAGTTCTGCTGTCAAATAGTGCAACTGAAAGATAAACCCAGTTCTGTGATGTACATGGATTCCATCTTTGACCCTGGAATGAGACACCTGTACTCAAACATTTGACACTAAGCCTACAAGTAATTCAGATGGATGAAGAAGTCAGACCTAAATCAAGCAGCATCAAAGTATTGCATAAATATACACTACTGATGGATAAACATTAATTTGAAAACATAAGCTGTTGGAGGGATTTAAAAGTGGCAGGGTTTTTCAGCAAAAGGCTGACCTGCACTTTTTCCAGCATAAAAACATTCTGTCAAGGTCAATGAATTTTATTCCCATGTGAGTCATAGGAATAATTATCATCTTACTTCACTGACCAACATAATAAACAATAATTGCCCTAGACTGTCCCTAAACAAAAGATTAAAGCTCCATTTCCCAAAAATGCACCCAAAATCTTAACTGCTAACTTAAACAAAACGTGTGACACATTTTTTTTTTATTTTCAAACAATTTGGGTGTTTCCTCTTGCTTGAAATAGATTCTATTGTATTAGGATGCAGCATGCCAATACATCAAAATGATATGAAAAATCTGTACTTCTTTTTCATTTAACAGTCAGAATTCAGCTGTCTAAACACCAGCCCATAGTGCCATGTAGGGTGTACAAGCTAACATGAAATAGCTACCCAGGACTTCCAGGTGGCTACCTACACCCTCAGCCAAGATGCCCTAAAGCCTTTAACTGGGATAAACAGTGACATTTAGGCAACTGAACTGATCTCAGAATCCTTATATTTTCCAGAATCTATTTCTATTTTCCTCTAAAGCCATATCTATCCAACCTGTTCAAAATTAATCTGCAAATATTTGTAGATTGCTACAAATGATTGCTTTTCCAGCTGGTAGAAGCTGCATATTTCTTCTCTGCAGCTCACCTCCCAGTTAAGGAGGGCAAAAATAATTTCAGAGTTAGCTGAAAAGTCTTTATAAAAGCTGCTTCCAGAAGATTATTCAGTAATTAAAAATCTTTTCATAAACCATTTCATTTTGGTAGAAAACATGAACCTGTATCAAGACAGAGAACCACCTGAAAATTAAAAAAAGTTTAATTTACAGGAAAACCAGAATTTCTGTGTTGTAAACACATTCCAGTGAAATAGAAAGATTTCCTGGATTTTGGGGACACATATTTGGGCCACATGCATCCATTAAAGACTTTAACTTTAATCCACACCATCTGCTCACAGTGTCATTTTGCCTGTCCAAATCCAGCAATCAGGGCTACAAGGCCTGAAATCAGGGCAAAAAAGCCAAATACTGGAAACACTGCAGATTCCTCCAAGACCTTTCATTGAGGCCACCAGAAAATGACTTTGGCTAAAGACAGCAGAACAAAAGCCCTCCTAAACAAAAAAAGTGGGTGTTTATATTGCCCATGCAGAGCCTAGACTCTGGACTATTCTGCAGACAGATGGTCTACCTTGAATAACATCTGCTCCCTTTTAAATTTCCAGTGGCTGGAGAGGCTCTACACTTGCTTCAAATCTATTCCCAATATCAATAATGGATGTTTCTGCAGCCAGAGCACTCCCTCCCAAGGAACATGCTTTTCCCCATTCCATTTACATACATACCATTAATTTGCAGTACTGCTTTCCCTGCATTTTGTCCTCAACTTCTTGTTTAAGGCGGTCTAATTCTGAGAGCGCCTGCATCAAACGAGTTTTGGTTTCTTCATACCTTGTTTCAGCAAAACCAAGTTCTCTGTACCACTTCTGAGCCTGATAGGAAGAACAAAAATTCCTGAGTGTAATTAGCCCAGCAGTGGTATCCTTTTTCAATATCAGCTTACAGCCACAGATTTGAGGCTGCTCTCTAGATCATAGCTTTTGAATTGTTATAAATTGATTGAATGAAGTTATACAATACACTACAATCTTATCATAAGACATTAGGGCAACTCTAGAAGCATGTCCTATAGAATACTTCACTAGAGCTATGCCAAAAATATTATTTATTTCTAAATGTGAAGGTACCATGAATATTCTGAATAAAGTTTAAAAAAGCAGTGGTGTATGCATACATGATTTCAGAGATTACATCTTTGAAAGCCTTCAAAGCAAAGTGAAAGAAATTTTTTTTATTAGCTGGGCAGGGGGAAAAAGTTTTCTTGAGGAATGTGTCCTGGCTTCAATTGGGACAGAGTTAATTTTCTCCCTAGTAGCTGGCACAATACAGTGTTTAATTCAGTATGAGAATCAAAACAAAAATGTCAAAAGTGAAGAATGCAAAGAAGGGGGAAAAAAAGGCACTCCACATGTTCACCTTTTAATATTTTTCTAGACTGCCTTTATTCCACTTATACACATTAACTGTAGTTTTGAAAACAAAAGCAAACCCAAACCAAAAACCACAAACAAGCCCCTCAATAGCTCAGCTGGCTGCCTGACAGCAAGCTCTTTCCTTCATATGATATATCAGTTTTTCTCCCTTCTGGAAGCAAAGGTTTCACATCATTTTAAGTAAACTGAGGAAAGTATTTTAACACACAACTTCCTTATAACACACACAAGGATTAGAAGGACCCAAGTTAATCACATTCTACAAAAGAAATAAAAATAAAACTATCTCTTTATATTCCAAATACAAGGTTAGAAGTCCTTGGCTAACCATCCAACAGTCACCTAAATCCATCCCTTCATTCCAGTTGCCTCACTTGAAAGCTGGGAAGTCTTATAAAACAGCCGTCAAAGGACAATAATTGCATACAACCACCACAAAAACTCTATTGTTATTTTTCTTTTACATACCTAACACACCTGTTGCTGCCAATGGTTTGTCCACAGAGCATGTTGAGTGATGCCTTTTAGAACCCATAAATATATATTCTTGCCATAAAAACAATACATTCTGATTAGATGTGCATGGAGTGGAGATTGACTAATAACAAATAGGGATGTGAGTACGTAGCGCATCTGGAAAGGCACGACACTGAAAGTTGCCTGGGATGGTGTCAAAAGTGCAGATTTACTTCACACAGACACAGAACTACCCATGCACACAAGTCTCCAGGCAGGTGGTGCTGGACTTGGTGTTTGCTACACAGCTGTGGAGAGAAGGGGCAGCACACCTGACAATGCCTCTGGATGTAGCAAACCCCGACAGTGCCAGGCTGCACATGATCTGGCTTCTCATTCAGAAACTACTTTCAATTCAGATTTGCAGTAACCCTCAGCACTACCACTGCCTTCTCCTTATTCCCAGTGAGGGAAGCAGCTGCCCAGAGATAGCCAGAGTAGGCAGGTTGTTGTGTGTGCCTTTATCAGGGCACTCAGCCTCTGCCACAGTGTGCTGCAGGAATGCAGCTTCACTTGATGTCCTGACCAACCCAGAGTGACTGTGCCATTCATCACTCAAAGATCAGAGGAACATTTTGGTTCTGCACATCAGAGAGTTCCCTGTTTTGTAAAAGTCTTAGAGCCTGCCAAAAAGAAGACAGCCATATAAGAAGACATAAGAAAAAAAAATTGCTCCTCAGAAGTACATCAGAGTAGAAGGTTACCTCTTTTTTTGATTTTTCTAATTCCTTTTGTTGTATTTTTAGTTCCTCTTCTGCCTTTCTGACTTGGTCTTTCATCATACTGTAGCTTTCAAATATGCTGTCCTGGATAGACAAAAAGACATGATGACTCCTCTCCAGTACCAAATGGCACACAGCCGTTTATAGAACAATATATGGTTTCCTCCTAAACTACTACAAAATATCTTGCATAAAATCTAGGTATTACATATAAATATTTTCCTGTTGACTATTCTCAAGTGAAGTACAATTCTGCATTTATAAGTACACAGCAATCACCCCAGAACTTCACTGTGGGGTAAGATACACAACTACAAAGGAAAAACATGGATGAGAAATCCACCATGAGTAAAGATACTGTCTTTAGAGATGTTTCATATGCATCAAAATAAAAAAAAATTAGACCAAATCATAATAAGAATTAGTAAATGAACATGTGCGCACTTTTTGCCAAGACATTTTTCACCATTATAACAAGAAGTCTCCTTCTGTTAAGAGAACTGGTGGTAGAATAAAAGCTTCTTCTAAAAGCTTTTACTCTTGCAATAAATGAACAATTTTTAAAAAGCCTGAACAGTGCAATCATTTAAGTATTATTTTTAACTTTGTAGCTTGCTGTATCACTTGAACATTCTCGAATACAACATTCCAAAAAAACCCTCTCTGGCATTTTGCCTTCAATTTCAAAGTTAACTTTAGCACCTCAGCTCATGTTAGAAGTTACAGTTTCCTCCACCACAAAGTTAATTCAGTTTTGCCCACCAAATGAAACTTATATCTCTCTTCCCTTAGAAGATCTTGGTCAATAACATTCCTTACTGTTATTATTTACCTTTTCCCCAGGGGAATAATCTGAAGGATCTATTGCCAGAACTCCCTGTTCTTCAGTTTGTATTACACTACATGCTGTTTCAACTTTCTTTGGCTTAAGACCAGGTTGCTGACTTTCTTCTTTTAGTTTTACTATATTTTTCTTTGTTCCTATACTTTTCTCTTTTCTCAGCTCTACACAGGTGAAACCCAAAGAAGACACTAATTCTTTAAAATTTTTTTCTAAAATAAAGTTTGAATTTGCTTTCTGAAATTCATCAAGCTGTTCTGAAGTTTCTTGATTGATTCTGTCTATCTCTCTTGTCAGGACACATTTTTCCTCCTGTAAGTCAGAAAAGGTTTGATAACAGCTAGTTTTGCAGGCTTGGAGTTCTGAAACTAAGGTCCTGAATTTGTCTTGCTCACACTTTATCTCTGCCAAATAGCCCATCAGAGTTTCTTTTTCACCTTCTGAAAGAGCTATTATTCGTAAATTTCTCTTTCTCTCTTCTAATAATTCATTATATTGTGCTATATAGTTCTCCGTGCATTGTAATACTTTAGCCATTTCTTTGAAGCATCCGCTTCTTTCTTCTTTCAGGTCAGAAAGCATCTGGAAATATCTAATTTTCTTTCCATTCAGGGATAGAATGCTGAGAAGTGAATTTGATACAACTGTCAATGAGTCTTTCTCAGAATTCCTGTTTTTCTCTTCAACATAAGAGAGATTCGTAGAAAGATCTGAGATCATGGTGCTTTCCTCTGCAAAGTTATTATAACATTCATCAGCAACTTCTTTCTCATTAAGTAACTTTTGGAATGAAACAACGTTAGCTTCATCTACTGCTAAAACATATTGAAAACGTTCCTGCTCTTCCAGGAAACACATTATCTAAGTATATCTATCATTCTCCTGTTGTAATACACAGACTTTTTTGGAGTAATTCTCATTCTCTTGCACTGGAAGAAATATCCTCTGAGAATATGCAGCCACTGTTTTTTCCAGCACCTATATTTTCACATTACATTAATTTCCAGCATCCAGGGGTGACAGAATGACTGAAACAATCATAAAAACTGCATTTCCCTGGCTGAAATAGTTTGCTCAAGCACACAGGCCTCTCTTGCAGAGCGTCGCGGTTTAATGGAGCCTGGTTTTCAGTTGGGGGCGGCGGCTCCCTGTGGGGACCTGGCAGAGCCAATCAGCTGGCTAGTTTCGATGAGACAATCAGCTGGCTTGTTTTGGCGAACCAACCAGCCGGCTTGTTTTGAAAAGCCAATCAGCTGGCTTGTTTTGAAGATTGACACCCAGTTTAAACCACTTAAAAGAGTTGAGCACGCCCCTGTGGAAAAGCACATTTAAAAACTAACAAAGCCTGCGAAAAACTCTCTCTTGGCATCCAGCCTTTGAACAGGTAACTGGCCAGGCCAGTCTTACATGGCCAGGCCGGCGCACGGCTCAGCTGAGGTTTTAACTGCCACCCGGCTGTGCCACCTTGACTATCCCAACACCGCAAGCAACCACACGGCTGGAACAGTGCTGGGAGTGGCTGCTGCTGGCCCACTCCGGCAGCAGCCACATATCCAGGGACTGTGCGGCTGAAAATTGGCGCAACTGAAGCAGTGCAGCGTGGCCGTGGCTATGCCGGCATGACTTGCATTGGACTTTGTTGGCTTAGCCACTTTTAGCCAGCTATGCTGCAGACAGAAGGACAAAAACAGCAGCAGCAGTTTTTTGTTTTCTTTATCTGGTGCCCTGCATGAAGGAAAAGTGTGGTGTAGTGCTGGTAGCCAGCGCAGCTTGCGCAGTGCCAGCAGGGACCATGTGGTCAGCAGTCAGAGACACAGCAATTCCTCAACTGCAGAGCCTGGATGAGATCAGCCTTTCAGTACTGTAGAACTCTATTAAGACTGCTACAATTGATCAAGCTTGAAAACAGATGGACCTATGAACATCAATTCTCTCCCAAATCAGGAAAAGGAACAGGGAGAAGACATGAAGAGATGACAACATGGGTCTCTGAGGTCAGTAAAGATGGAGTCAAATTCTAGATAGGAGGCCATTGAGGAGGTGCCTTAGTCTTGGGCTGAAATTCTTTAGTAAGGCTATGGTGAAGATATATTTGATATATCGGACTCCTTTTCCCTGTAACTCTTGGAATGCATTGGGGGGGATGTAGCATTCTAACCACAGCCATGAACAGAGGCACCAGTGCTGATGCAAGAGCAGCTGTTGGAATAGCTTGAACAGAGAGAGATGAGAAACCCTGCCCCAGTAACAGAAGAAAAAAACCTCTGTTTCCCAGAGATGGACAAAGAGAACTTTTGCTTTTATGCTAGAACAGCTCATCCTTAAAATAGTACCCCATAAATTGACATGGCCCATGAAAGCAGCTGTGGGAAAGCTGAAGGCCTGGGAGGGACTTTCACACTGCGAACAGATTTTCCTTTCCTGGGCGGCTGATTTGCCGTGTCATTGAAGCCATTAGAGAACTGTTTCTTGTGGAGAAGTCTCCATGGCATGGCAAGAGAGACTCCTCTTCTTAAGTGAACTGAAGAAAGACTATTCTAGAGGTGGTAAACTGACTGAAAGTTCCAGATTTTGTCTCTTTACATTGTCAGTGGGAAAGAAAAGAGGGTGTGGGGGGAGGAGAGAGGAGGAGAAGTGTTCTGAAGGTTTGTTCTGATTTTTTTTTTTTTCTCTTTTAGTTCCGTTAATAAAGTTTTCTGTATACCCTTTAAAGTTTGAGCCTTTGCTCTCCTAATCCTTATTCCACAGTAGAAAATGAGTAAATAATTCCAGTGGGTGCACTGACATTTGGCCAGCGCTAAACCCACTACATAAATTGGTGTGTTACAGGCTGGGAAACCCAGACTGGCGAACCAAAACCATTACACTTAATTGGTGTTTCTGCCTGATTTCTGAACTGAAAGTGGTACACAGAGGAAACAGCAAGTTTAGTGGATACTTCTCTTTATCTGACTAAAAGAATTCTGAGAGTATGCATGTTGCACGTTTTTAGCAGCTATTTTCTGACATGAGAAATTCTCATTTGGTTCACATAGTTTCAAGGTCTGGTCTTTCCTTTTTTCAGGCCAATACTGCTGGAAGGGCTTGTTTGGTGAGCTGGTTTCTGAGCCTGCTTTCTTTTCTCTTCTGTTTCAATTATGTCCTCTCCATCATATCCGCTATTCACATCAGTGATGCAGTTTTCAGAAATATTTTCTTTTTTCACCATTTGTTCAGGACTTTTTGAAATCTTTAAGATCAACAGATAAACTCTGGGCACCCTGAGTGCTATGGAGACTCTCTTTGGCTTCCACTCCTTGCTTCCCAGGACCGAACTCAGTTTAGTACGAAACTTTAGAACATCCCTCAAGATCACAGGTCACCCGCAGTTGTTGGGGTTTGTCATTCTGTATTTCTTCTCTTTTAGCTCTGCCTGTAAAGATTTTTTTGGTAACACTTATCATCAACATTTTTATCCAGACATTTGTTTTCACTTACACTTTTTGGCAGAATTTGCTTGTTTCCCCAATGTTTTTCCATGTTGCCGCCTTCTAGAGATGTTGTGAAAATTTCAGCCACAGTGGAAGGCAACTTTCCATGAAGAAGTTCAGTAGCTCTGTCATAAAATCCTCCTTTTGTAACAATGCAAAGGCCATCAGACCAAAGATTTGTCTCACAGAAACTCAAACTTCTCACTTTCTTCTCAGTGGTGAAAGCTATTATATGGCATCTTCCAGGTTCAAACAAGATCAGTTGGAGCCTCTTTCTCATTAAGATTTTAACCACAGAAGCAGGGAATGTCTTCACTGGTAGAGTTATTGAGTGTTCCTTCAGGAAACAAAAGGTTTCTTCATCTTTGGTTTCCTTACTTGTCTCATCATTGGGTAACTTCTCAGGACGAGGGGGAAGCAGTCGTGCTGCATGATGATTTGGGGTACACCTGAGCAAAGTGAAAATATCCTCAGGAGTACTTGCCCTCTGTAGTCCAAGTGTGACCTGATGATAACAAATGAGAAATGTTTCAAACTGAAAAATATATGCTAAAGTATGTTTCTAATCATAATTTTATATTTCCTTCATCCACAAAATACTTGATTACAGATTGATGAGAAAAAAATATTTCCATACAAAGGGTTTTCAAATTATTTTAAGACTTGCAATGAGAGTAAAGTTACAAATTAGGTATAAGTAAGTCAATCATTTTCTTAGTGCACACCTGTATTCACCTTGTAAAGCATCTGTAGCAGTTATGATTTAAAGTTACTTTTATATTCGCCTTTAAATGCACCAAAGCTTCATTTTCTCTCCAATATCACACGCTGCCTGTGTACAAAGATAGCAAGAACAGCAGTAACTTTTCTTCTCACCTGCTCAGTCTCAGCTAGACCAGCAACTTTTGCAAGAGCACTAGAACTGCATTCTAAAACTGGTGCAAGTTCTTCTGGTAGCTCCTCCATCTGCTTTAGTCCATCACAACTACAGGCTGGTGTTTCTGTTATGGTAAAGCACTGGACAAATGTAATGTCACTCCCAGATAGTTACACAAAAAACAAACCCAAAACCATCCAAGCAGATGTTTTGAATAGAAAAGTATTTCAGTGAGAGTATGCTCAAAATTACCTTCTCTACCAGCAGCTACATCACCACAGATACAGATTCAAGCATGATTTTAAACATGAAAATGAGCTCCATAAAAACCCCATAAATACTGAGGTCTAAAACAAGGTGTATTTGGGGTTCACAGTTTCCAGTTCCCAAAGCATTCAAAAATGGAAAATACATTTCATTACAGTGGGCAGGTGAAAACTTATGGATTAAATGTACAGGTTAAAATTACTCAGTGCAGGTCTGCATTTACATACACTAAAATTTGCTATAAAATTCCCATTAATTTATGTTGGAAGAATTTACGTGATATAATCTGCCAAGAAAAGAGCTTTCACATTGTTTGTTTTGAAGACCAGATCTGTCTACTGCATGGCATTCCCAAATACTATACTTCATCCAGGACATACAAAGTACCCCCTCACCTCTGTAGTTTCTTGGAAATTCTAGGATTTCTTGTGAAAGCTCATATCTGAATAGTGGCAAACAGTTACCATTTCACCCTCCCCAGATACAGTTTAGGAGGATTTTCAAAGGGTTTACATCTTCTAAGTCATATGCACCCCACAAATGAAATAATCTTCACATTAAATTAATGGCACAGAAATGAAAGCAAAAACTCAAGCTTTCTTTGCATACCAGACTCTTTATCATGTAGCAGCACAACTGGAGTTTGAGTAGCTCTGCTTCTGAGTGAATCCAAGACTGCTCTCCATTTCAGATTCTGAACTTCATCCTGAATTAGATCTCCATTCTTAATGGGAAAAGGAGAAGGAAAAAAACCCGCAAGTTATATACATATATATTGTGTTTGTGATATGAAAAACAGGTATGTAAATTTCCTTTGCTATTTTACATTCAAAAGACTCATTATTTCATTAGAACTGCTATTGTTTCGTACAATTTTCTTATTTCAACATTTTCCAGTAAATACTGCAATTGTAAACTTTCCTCTAGTTTTCCCTTCATACTTTACAAAGCATTAAGGAAGAAAATCTGAGTCATAAGCATGTAATATGTCAGATTACGGGTGGAAATTATATGGTCATCAACAAAGATAAAAGAAAGTCCAATCAAGTAGGGAATAAGGTTAATAGTTCAGTGCCCAGCTACAAAGACAATTGTTCCTGGGTTGGAAGAACTCGAAGTGGAGTAATCATTCTGAACAAAATTTTGTTTTTTCATTGATAATTTAATTGCAAATTCCATATTCTGTTCTTGACATTTATCTTGAGTCCCTGATTGAATTTGAAAATTTTGACACTTCCTGATGCAAAGCAGATACCCCTACTGCTTGATAACAGCAGATCACATTCCACATGCGCTGTGCTCATTTTCAGTGAACAGAAGAATCAGATTTGATTGTCTCAACAAAACACATCATTGAGATGGTAACCAAAACAGCTAAACCACAGAAACCGAGCCAACACAAGCACTTTTGTCTTCCTGCACTGCTCAGCATCAAACGCCAGCAGAAAATAAACCTGGTCCCTTTGCACTGAGCTGCAAATTTAAAATTACATACGGATGGGAAAGGCAATGACTTCCAAGTCTTCAATTCCTAAAGAGTCAGAAAAGGCTTCTGATTTTCCACAGGATCACCAAGTAGAATAATTTTTATTTCAACCCAAGTCAGCTGCCTCATTGTTGTGCTGCATTAAAAGATCATGACTGGGAGGCACAACTTAAGTGAAAACCACAACACTTCCAAGATTTCTTCCCTTATTTTCTCAGTAATATCGACTAACAGAATGGTTTGGGTTGAAAGGTACCTTAAAGGTCATCTAGTTTCAACCCCTGGGCCATGAGCAGGAACACCTTCCACTAGACCAGGTTGCTCAGGCCCCATCCACACATTCGAAATAACACCCCCATGGGTAGGGATCCAGAGCCTCTCTGGGCAACCTGTTTGAAACGAATGCCAATTCCTTGAAACACAATCATTCCCTTCCTGCATATTTTCATTTATTTCTTTACAGATATCAACTCTTGCTCAATATGTGGGTACTGTCAAAAGAAAGTTACACAAAATTATGTATAAGATGCAATGCTAAGGTGGCAGAACATCACCCTGAGAAATCAAGACCTCAGGTGTCATATGAAAGCTGCATAAAGATGCATCACTTTGGTTTATGGCACTTTTCCCTCATCTTCAACAGACCCCCTAATGCTCACATCTAGAAACTGGTAAGTCAGTACACTGCCACATGTAACAAGCTGCTTTTTTTGGTGTATGTTCATTTTTCATTTAGGCATATACTGCAACTATTGCAGTATATATATATTGCAATATTGCAGACAGGATGCTGATACTGAGTTTGGAAATTCAAATTTTCTACAAGATTTATGTGACTACACTCCACCATGCGGTTCATCTCTTGGTGCTTAGTCTAATTGGATCTTGTACACAAATTGCACACAATTTCTCATTTTTATAGTTGTTGATGAGCTCAAATAGAATTTTTCTTGTAACTATTTTGGCTTAAATACTACAAGATCGAGGTGAAGAGACTGAGAAATTCTATTTTAATACATGCTGATAAAACTCCAAATAAGGGGGAAAAACCCTCTTCAGTTTTACAGAAAAACACCAGATGTCTCCCTCCTCCTTTTACCATAGATATTGAATTTTTTCCCCTGCTATCTCAAGTCATTTTCTACTAGAAAAATGCAAGTATACTTGTAGTACCAAAATAGGAGGAAGAGACAACCAGGAATGCAGAAGGCACAAGATTTGATGCTGCTGATGCTATACACAGCATTTAAACAACACTATCCACTCTGCAGCAGAGTAAACACAAATTATAGCCTGTTCATTTATACCAAAGACTGGGTTACTGAGACTCTAATCTCCTATGACACCAGAAATGTAAATTAATACTTAGAAAATAAATGGTTAGAAAACTTCATGTAGAGGGAAAAATAGGCTTTTATTAGAGTACAGCATAGAAAGAGTCCTGTTTCTTGAAGACTTCTTGGATTGGTCTCAGGCAATTTAGTTATTTGTGTATCTTGCTTTCATATCTTTATGTAACATATTATATAGACTTCTTTTTTCTCCTTTTCTCAATTTTATCAAGCCAAGAGTAATTCTTCACTATTTTTCTGGCTCTGAAAGCCCTCACTCCTCTTGATTTTAGCTGTGAAGTACCCTCATACTGCATTTGTTTGTTGTACCTGTTTACAACTCAGTGCAAGCCCCTCAAGAAGTATCTTAAAATATTTTTAAACCATATTCTTTATTCCCAAGGGAAAGTGAATACACTAGTTAAAGTAACTATAGCAGTGTCTCGGGGTAAGCAGATGGTCTTTCTGCCACCTTGGGGCAGCTACAGAGACTTGTGGGGTGAAGTGCAGCTTCTGAACTCTCCACAGAGATCACCCATGTGCTGCTGGTTACTGCAGGATGATCTCACCACTCTCTCACAGAGAACCTCCTGGAGCTCACTGCTTTGGGACTGTAGAAACACTAATGGGATACAATCATCAGACTTGCAAAAGTGCATTCAACTAAAAGATTAAAAAAATTTGTCCGTATTTCCTCTAGCTTTATGGATACAAGATCCTCTCTGGCTTCTCCCAGTTCTGGAAGTACTCACAGTCTGATTAACCTCCAGTATGAAAGGGTTTTGTTCATGCCCATTAGCTCTTGGTTAACTGCAGTTAAAATCAGGAGAGTTCCTGCGATATCAGGTCACAATCTGAATGAGTGTGAGGCATAGCTGATCTAACTTTATTTAAAGTCTCAGAATAAAAATATCCTGCACCTCAGGCATGAAGAATAAAACTTTGTTTGAGTCCACTCTGTGAAAGGAATTGTTCCTTGTCAGCAAAATGAATTGGCAGAAGCTGAATGCCATATTCCAGTACGAGCAGAGCTTTCCCATGCAGTGCTGGAGTGAAGTGCTTGAAGCAAACAAGTCCTATTCAGTGTATTCAGGGCATATCACAATGCTACAGAGCCACAAACCATTGACTATCTCAGCTTGCCCCTGGTCATTAACACCACATTCATCTTTCCTCGTCTACCATTATCCAGAAAATCTCATAGACAAGATTTACTGTCAAGACTGCTTTTGCTCCAGCATTTGGGCATGAATAACATGCAAAAACTCATCCAACCATATGTGTCCTCCTCCACTGAATGGTGTCCACAAGGCAGGTCTCAGAAGCTCTTCTGGGCTCTACTTTTAGTGCCAACTGAGACCTTTTGCCGTGAGCACATAATTTCAAAGGTTAAGGAAAAAACGTTTGTTGAGTGTCTCCAATGTGCACCTAACAAAAGCACTGATGCAATGAAACTCCTGCCACTGATTCTACTGGGTGTGAAACAGACACCTGAAGTACTAATGAATAAACAATAAAAAGAAAAAAAATCAGGCAGGATAAAGCCTCCACTTGCATCTTGACTGTACCTCTGATGACAGGTGTAATTCAGGGTGATACAAAGATAAAAACTAATTACATTTTGAATTATTTTTACTTACCAGTTGACTTACCAGGTTAACACTGTTGTCTCCATGCGCCAATCTTGTAAGTTCTGAGTCTTTTTCTTTCTTCTTTTTCAACTTCACCATACCTTGGTCTTTTAAAATTCTGTTTTCATCTAGAAGCTCTTTCACTTTTTCCTGTAGTTTGATTTCAGATAATTTTAAGCTATAGACATGATGGTGTGATTCTTCCAATTTTGCTCTGAGAAAGTCTTCAGTGTTCTGAGAGCACTGCAGTTCAGTCAGCAGGTCTGCCTGTTCTCTTCTTGTGTCCTCTTCTTTCTCCCTCAAGAGCTTCAGGTTTTGCTGAAATGCCTTGAGGTGGCTTTTCACATCATGTTCCACATTTTCAATACAAGTCTTCCATTCCATTTCTTCCACACCAGAGTGTTTACAGCCCTGAGTCCCACTGCACACTGACTGCAGCTTCTGCTGGAGGTGCTGCACCATTCCCTCTTCTAACTTGGATGTCAAAAGAGCAATATGGGCATTAAGATCTAGGACTTGCTTTTCCAGCCTAGATACCTCACCCTGAAGGTAACAGTCCCTTTTCCTCAGTACTGCTGTCTGTTGTCTCTGCCTTTGTTTGTAGTGCTCAAAATATTCTGACTGGCTTTTTATTTCATCCTCTTTTGTCTTCAGCTGCTCCTGAAGCCAATGCAATTTTTCCTTGTGCTTCTTCTCTGACTTCTTTTGGTTTTCAACCTATCATTTCAATGAGATGTACAGTTAACATGTTAATATTAAAGCTCTTGTTCCTTTATATTTTTTCTTAATTTAGTGATAATTCTGCCCTTGTTTTCTGAAAACTCAGGAATGACATAAGTAGATTTTTTTAAAGCCAGTAAAATACTGCACTTAGAGCAAAAATAACCTGTTTTGTCATTTCAGCCATCACCAAAACATTTCAGTAGGAAACAAAACAAACTCATCCACCTTTGCTACTATGTGACATACAAGAACTTTTTAAACACATTTTTGCATGTTCTACAGTACATTAAACCTTAAAACTGTAATTCATATATCCAGTTCTGATTTATACAGTAACAGATCCTTAACACTGACTGTACTGTGGCACTGGGATGTTACAGGCAGAGAAGCTGTGGTTCTGTTACAGAAAACAGGACACACACTTTCCAGAGCCCAGTATTTTTCCCTTTGCCCTTAACCATACCTGTCATGTGTCAGGTCCTCTGATAAGACTCCTGAAAAAGGAGAAAGGAACCAATGCCTTTTAAAACAGTTTGAGAAATACTTTGGTATTTTCCTTTGCACTACATTGTGTTTGAACATAAAGACTTAGAGGTGAAAGATGCCAATGAAAGGCAGAAGAGGCTTTCATGAGTTCCATACTGCCCTTGCTTTGAGAAGAGTAAGAGCCACCAATATCACAGGGACATTGCAGCAACTTTGAGGTAAGACTGAAGGCACAGAGACATGAAAGAATGACTTTGGTTTTTTCAAGGACTTCTTTAGATCAGTCATTTTGATCGTCAGTACTTTCCTGCCTGAGGCATTCGCTGGCAAGTACTGGTCAGAAGGAACACTAGACTGAAAAGTCAGGTAGATATGAGCTAATATTTTGTTTTGTTAACTCTTGATGGGAATGTATGTCTAAGCTTCCCGAGTCTTGAAAAATATATTTCACTTTTAATTACAAAAGCAGAGACTAGTCTTCATTCTTGTGAATCTTGCCACATGGTACTAGTGTCCTGTTAGGGTATTCAACTTTGACCTAAAATGCTGAGAAAATGAAAATATATCTTATGATAAACAGAATCGAAAGACATTGTTTCACTGAAGACTGTTCCTGAAAATCTTTCATTCCTTCTCCATTTTCATTTTATGAATCCATCAAATGAAAAAACTAGGTAAAAATGCCTGTTGTATGGGGCTAGAAAGCTAAAGTCTGACCTAAGAAGGAGTACACTGAGTGGGTCCTAGGGAGAAGGTAAGAAGGGGGAGCATAAATTTGACGAAGGGCCTGAATGAGAGAAGCAACAGCAGTGCTATCAAAAACAACAAAGAAATAGACAGCTGGAAGAAAAAAAAACGTGCAAAAATTCTTCTGATTTCTTCGGCTGTAGAACAAAACAAAGGCTGAGACCATTTATTGCTTAAAAACAGAAATCACTAGAGATGAGCTTTACTTATAAATTGCTACCACAAAAAGGAAATAAACTAGGTCATTTGCAACAAAATCCCCTCACCAAGCTGATCAAGTCCTCTTGAATGTCTCGCAGTTTCCCTTTAATGCGCACATTGGCATTTTCAACCCGGTCCAGCTTCACATAAAGTTGATCAATCATTACAAGAAGTGTTTTCTGTGACAGCTCCAGCTCTTTCATCCTGTGATAGAGAGAATGAACATTTTTGCTAAGTAAGTACCACAGTACAGTTCCAGATAGATAAGCAGTCACAAGCAATGCATCAATTTGTCTTTATTTTTGTATTTGTCTCCCAAAACTAGTAATGAATTTTTGATCACTAATATAACAAACACTTGATTCTTAACAAGTCTGCTGGGGTTTGCACATTTTTCTGGAGACTGTCAAAATTGTTAAAGATAACACCTTTCTGCTGACTTAATAAGAATACCATAAGTAAACACATTTACAAGATTTTTGTTCAATGGAGTTTGGCACACTGTATGAAGTAACAACTTACCATAAAGACAACCACAATACTCCCGTCTCTGCATGTACCTGATTATAGGATTATGATAGGTTCACAGTCAGTGAATTCAATTTTTATGACAGTAAATGCTTCCCATCAAAATTAACATTACAGACAACCTACAAGTACCTATGTTTTAGGGGCTGAAGTGAAAATATCTTACTTGTAACATGCCTTCAGTGCATGCCTACAGGGCATAATTGTATTGACTTTGTCCGCAAAGATGGATTTTGACAAAATACAGGATTTGCTTTGCCTGTTGCTAGTCAAATGGTAGTATAAAATGATGAAGTGTGATATGAAAATATTTTTTAAAAATTAATTATTATTTTGAAAAAAGCCCATTATTAAAATATTTCTAACAAAATTCCTTGATGAATTCAAAGCATTTTAAAATTATACAAGTAAGTGTTTTAATGCCATTTATATTTTCTATCCTTTTTAACTGACATTCTTTAGAACAGTGCTTATTACTCTAGTCAAATGTATAATTAATGCCTAATGGCACCTTCATCTACTGTAATGATTAGCATTAACATACTAAATTAGATGAAGCTTTCTGAAACAAGGAACTTCTTTTACAACACGAAATTCCAAATTAACTCTTATTTTGAAAGGAAAGGAATATACTTTGCAAACAGAATTTACATGATACGGATTTTTAAGAATAAAACATCCTGAGAAAGCTGCCTGGTTATCTGCAACAATATGTTAGACTATGCTGCAAATTTTACTTAAATAATAATTCTTTAAAAAATGATTATTATTGAATTTCTATTCTGACAGCTATACAAAACTCACTGCATATTCTCCAAAACTCCAGAAACACAGAAAGTCTTTCTTTTTGTGGGTTCTGCATGTATCATTTGACAAGTACACAGGGCAAAGTGAAGAGTACATTTGTCACATAACAATAAAGTTTAATGCAAATCTCCCTTTCATTTACCTATTTCTTTGGATGGAATCTGACTCCACGTAGTCCTCTAGGACACCTTTCAGTTTTTGCTCTGACTTTTCCAGCTTTGTTATTCTGAGGTTCAAATTCTCTTCTCCAGCACTGTTTACTTTTTCATCAGGTGTGCCTGCATCTTCTAATTCCTGGAAAACCCAGGAAGTAGCAATTTTAACACTGAAATTCAGGACAGCAAATCCTTCATTACAGGGAATTCTAATACAGTAACTAAATTCTTGTTCTCTTCCAGATGAAGGATCCATGATGAAAAAAAACCTAAATTAGGTTCTCAATGTACTACAGTCTAAGCATGCAATAACAGAGTCTAAGCCTCTGATGATCAAATGAACAGTCTTTCTTGATTCTGAACACATTTATTATTTATGAGAAAGTCTCATTTCATTAGCCCCATTAGCATGTATGGAGTTGCCATTCACAACATGAGATCCCCATAAAAGATTCAGTTAGACTAATTAATAAATGAATTAGGCATCAAAGTTTTGAAAAGAGAATAATTTTCTATTAAACATGAGATTTCATAAAACTGTGTTTATTTTGGATAAATGTATTACATTATTATTGTTTCAAGACAGAAGACTAAAAAAAGGATATTTCCTATTCAAAAGGCATTCTATAACTATTTCAGATAAAACATTCTGTTTATTTAATTGGTATTTTGAAATTCTGCATGCAGTATTTTACTTATGTCTACTTCACCTCTGACAGGTCATGGAACCACAGCTGAAAGGAATTTTCAAATTTGGGCTTGAGAAGGCAAGCTAAGGTTGGTTCTTTTCTTTTGCCTGTTTTAGTCATAGATCTAAAAATTCTTCAGAAACTCACTTCAGTAAGTATCGTCCTATAACTTGGTCCTGCTTTCTGCTGGGACAGAGATAATTTTCTCCTTAGAAGCTGGCACAGCACTGTGTTTTGGATTTAGGACGAGAATAATGTTGATAACACTCTGATGTTTTGGTTGTTGCTCAGTAATGCTCACCCCACATCAAGGACTCTTCAGCGGCTCATGTCTGCCAGTGAGGAGCTGCACAAGGCAAGGAGCACAGCTGGGACCTCTGATCAAAACTGCCCAAAGGGATATTCCTCACCACAGAGCTTCATGCTCACTCTATAAACTGAAGGGAATTACCAAGAAAGGGACTGATCACTGTTCAGGAACTGGCTAGCCATTGGTCAGCAGGTGGTGGGAAACTGTAGTGAGAAGCAAACTTGCTTGTCTTAGGTCCTGTTAAATCCTCTCTCTTTCTCTCTCTCCTTATAATTACAATTATTAGCATTAGCATATTATATTATCAATTATCAAACTGTTTCTCAACACAAGAGATCTACCTTTTCTTTCTGATTCTCCTCGCCACTGGTGGAGGCAGGGCAAGGTGTGGGGGGATTGAAGGAGTGCCTGGTGCCAGGCATGGTGCCTGGCTGTCAGCTGGGTTAAACCTCAACCAGCTGGCACCTCTGAAATGCCTTTGATTTTGCTACATTTCTGTTGATTTGGAATTGGATCTGTAACTGGAATTCAACCACAGAGTTTGGACTTAGCACCAAGGAAATAATGCAATTACATTTTTTTCTTTAATTTTTTTTTTTTTTTTTTTGGTAGGCAAATGCTGAATCTACAGTGCAAAGAAGAAGATAAAAGTAACTTTTTTGATACTGAGGAGTGGTAAATGGCACAAAAACAGTGCAAAAGAATAAAAAACAATTCTCTTATCACCTCATTTTGATATTTCGTTATGTGCTATTCCCAAGTTCAGTCACTTACATAAAGTGTTAAAATTTTGGTAAATTGTATCAACTCACTGGACTTATGTCAGCTGCACAAGGACCTAGAGCTGAAATGGTTCAGTGACTCCTCAGCCCCTTAAGAAACCATGATACTTAAAAGCTTCAAGTGTGGATAGACATCAAAGAATAAATCCATGTGGAAAACAAAGTTCACACCTCTTTGTGATACCAAGCCCAGTCCCTTCTCAGAGACCGTGCATCCCTGAGACATGTTAACAGAATTATGGCTGTCCCCTGGATGGTATAATTTCCCAAATGGAACATGATCTTCAATTTAGAGTTCCTCGAGATATTAGTATTTTGTCTGTATTTGTTATTTGTAAATGGAATAGACACCCTCTTCTGTGACAATAGTTATCTTTGAACAGTACTGCAAAAGGCATATAAAATAATGGTGAGCGTTGTTACTTTTCTCATTAATAACTCACAGTGGAAGCCAAATTAATGTCCTTTGCAACTGCAGTGTGAAACCAGGAAAGCTGTTACAACTGACACAAGCAATGAGAAACTTACAGTTTCCTTCTTCACTTATACAGCTGAGAGAGATTATTTGAAAGCTGTGTCACAAAAAGGGAAAATCAAGCTCAAATTCTGTGATTTAGTCCATCTTGTATGCACTGAATCACAGAAAAATAGAATTGCTAAGGCTGGAAAAGACCTCTAAAACCACCAAGACCAACCACTAACCCACTACTGCCAAGTCCAGCATAAAATCATGTCCCCAAGTGCCATATCCACACCTTTGAACATTTCCAGGGATGGTGATTCTACCAGGTCCCTGGACAGCCTATTCTAAAGAAAGCCTGGACACCCTGTTGACACACTGTACCAGCTCTACAGTAAATACCAATATACAACAGAGTGAGAGTGTAATGATCTGTTTTCCAAAAGTACAAATCCTGCTCAGTGCAGAAAAAAAAAAATCATAAATAAGTACAATGGAAAATGTCAGCCCAATCAGCCAGTTTTCTTGAGAAAACTGTCACATGTAAATTACAATGTAATAACAAAACACACAACAAAATAAGGAAATGAAACTGTTCATACCTTCTCTGCTTTATAGGAGCACCCTCTCCTATCCTTGCAGCGTGCTTATTGTGGCAGCCACATGCTCTGACCATCCTCTGTGTGTGCTTGTAGTTCCATATTCAAAATAATGATGAGAAAATCTGAGTCTATGAGAAGTGTTTCTTTGCCAAGTGAATCCTTGTTCCTTCACTGGCACCAGGTCTGATTACCTCAAGCTCTGTTTACCTTCTGTTGTGGTCCTTTGTTTTTGAGTGATGCCAGAACTCTCTTTTGCAGTGAAGATCTTATTATTCCTTATTATTCTGTCATCACACTGCTAAAAGCCTTAACTAAAACATGAAAAATTTCTATTTGAAAACACATTCTCTAAACATTTGTTCCTTTTGAACAATGTATTGTGAGCAACACATTCTTCTGGGGATCGAGATTCCAGACTTTGCATGATCCTTGTTTCCAAGGTAAATTGTGCTTTCTACCAGGGTTATTCCAACCCTGACATCAGCCACAGTTTGCTGCATGTGACTGAATTAATCTTGTGGAGTGTCTCAGCTCCTTCTGCAGGTAAATGCTCTTGTCCAGTGATTCTTTATGCAGAGTATTTCTCTTCAAAGCCTGATAATTATCTGAGAAAACAGGCTGTTTCTGAGGCTGAATCCTGCACCCTCAACAGCTTTCTCTGTCCTTCTGTAGTTGTTCATTGCCTTATGTTATTTTTGTCAATCATAATTTACACTTCATGTGATGTACTATTGTAACCAGCTAATTCATGTTGGAGTTCAGTGTGTCCATGGGAGTAGACTTGTTTCTCTGTGGCTTTCTACACAAATATGATATTCAAGAAAATGTGAGGGAGGAGAAAGTTACCTTCTAATATTGTGCTCTTAATGTTTTTATCTTGCCTCAACATTTCAGAAATAATTAAAATTATCTATTTTTTCACGTTGCCTTTCCAGTTCTGAAGCATTGATTTGCTTCTCCCTCTTTGAAAGAGTAGTATTTTTTCATGTTCTAACCATCCTCTTAAAAAGGTCTTTGCAACTTCCATCTTTTTTGAGTATGTGCTTCACCCCAAATTTTTCTTGCAGTTCAGGTGGTCATTGGCTGTTTATTTATCTCTGCTGGTTGAGCTTGTGCCATTTTTGCTTCCTGGTAGCTAATGGTCATGGTTTTTTTATTTCACCTGAGAGGATGCCAGGATTTCCCAATATTCATGTTCAACTACTTCTTCTCACATTTATCTACATGCCCATTTCTCCAAGTCCTTCTTTCTTCTTGAAGAGATAACTGAACACAGCACATCATGCATTCTCTTCTCCTGACCTCTCAGGCCACCATGGAATCTGTCATTTTCCCAGTGCTGTCTTTACAAGACATTGCCTTACTTTTCAAGAAACATTCAAAGAATCTTATTTCCCACACAGTTCTCACCCACTTTAAAGTTTTCATACTTCAATCTACCATCTTGCCTTTCTCCAAAACCTTTTCTTTCTGCACCTGTGGATTTCCAACTTAGGAATTTAATATTAATTTTACCACTTCAGGATGGTAAATCTTTATTTGTTTCCAACTTTGAACAGTTTGCTTCCTGTCAGCTATTTACTATAGACAACTTAATGTCAAACACTTAGCTTTTTAAATAGAGATATTAAGAAGGAGATCCTGTGTTTCTTAGGTGAAATGCAAACCACATTTGTTGAAAGCATGCAGTATGGAGACAGAAATCTCAGTACTGTAAGAAAACCATTTGGTAGATATCAGTTCACATAGCAGCCAGTAATTGCACTTGTATTTTTTCTGCTGTTTGGTTTGTGTGAGAGTGTAAAGTTCTGTTTATATTTTTTTTCAGTGTTTAAGATGTGCTGGTCCTTGTTTGATTGTGAAATCATCCCAGCTTGAAGACATATCTTTAAAAAAAATCTCTAATTTTAAGTTCAAATATTTTGCAGCTTCAAGTATTATGCAAACTGCTTTATGAAAATATGCACCAATTTAAAGCTGCTTAATAAATATTTTCTGTATTTTTGCATGTGGACTCAGCTTTTCACTCCATAGGTTCTTTTAATAGCCTGTAAGCAAAACAAAAACCAAAACAGAAAACAAAAACAACAAAGAAAAGAAAAAGTCTGCTGAGCTTTAGATAAAAAAAAATACTTTAAAAATACATGTTGGTATCAAACCCTAAATTCACAAACTGCACAATGCCTTTCTGAATGGTTTATATTGCCTTCAGAATAGAAGGTAGAACCACAATTATTAGCAGCAAATCACCTGGTTTGCCTTGAAATAGTTAGCTGTTGAAAAGTCCAACTATAAATAAGTATCATAAAATTGGCTTTTCTGTGTTGGATTAATCAGACACAGATTCACCTCTGGCAAAATGAATTAAAGGAAATTGCCCTTCACACGAGCACCACAGTGTGATCAGCACTCCTAGAATGTCAAAAGCTGAGTATTACGTGGCTACACAGTCATTACCCCTGCGTTATCTCCTCAAAATGCTTGTCACCAAGTTTGAATTTAATTAATTAAGCACTTACTGTTAACAGGAAGAGTGGCATATTCTATCAGCACACTGCATTTTCTGGAGACTATTAACATTTGGAATTTATTTTAACTTTTTTTTTCGCTTTTAATCCAAGGGGAACCCAGAATACTATCAGGTAATATCAGTGTGGAAACCCACAGGTCCCTTGAATGTATAGTACATGAAAATAATTTAAATAGAATTTTAAAAATGCTGGTGATTTCACTGTTTATTGAATATTTATATAGTATCTCTAGACTTGGCCAGTATATCTTTCAACACATTTAAAAACAAATACATTCATCCAGATGTTAGCACCTCTAACTGAGACTGGTATAAAAAACCTGGATGAAATTCCAAAGACAATAGTTTGGTGACTATTTGATGTTACTCTCTCAAACCTATCTTAACCAAAATAGCATCTGTCTTACCTGATCTCATCCAGAAATTCACTTCAAACTATGGAAAGGTGAATAGTTTACCACAAGGCTTCACCTTTCTTCAAACACTTCTCTATAAGCATATGCTCAATTTTTTACAAAATAAAGGAAATTCCAGAAGAAATCCTGAAATTACTGAAAAATATTGTTCAATTTCAACTACTTTTCAGTTTCTAACAATCAAAGGAAAGTTCCTGCACTTTTAAGAAAGCAATACCTGACAATTACATTCCACCCATTTGCATCTGTTACCATTTTATTGAAAAATAAAAAGCCTATGCAGCAATGCTTGTAATGAAAACCCAGAGCAAGTTCCAAAGAGTCTCAACAGAAAGATGATAACTGAACATACTGGATCTGAACAAATCCTAGAAAGAGCCCATAATAATACAGGTCTGATTTCTCAAAAGTACTTGAGATCTGGGCAGAAGAAAATATTGTTTCATGCTAATAATAGGGGCTTGGGGTAACTATTGTCATCATTCTTTTTCATCATACAGTACTGATAGCAGTTGCAAAGATGTTAATGAAATTCCCACTGTAAGGAGATTGCTTGAAGATAATTCACAACAGATCACAAAGAAGATAAAGCTTGGAAATTTTGTAAAAGCATTGTGTATTATTGGGTTAAAAACAAAAGAAGCCTACCAAACCCAAGAACAGTAACACTACAAATACTACGCAATATTCAATAGCTTTAAAGCATGGTTTTATACTTAAACAGTTAGGCTGTTGAGTTACCATCCTTCTGAAAGGCACTGTGGAATTTGCATTGCTCCAGGGAAGAGGACTGGGACCGATTTTCTAAATTGCATTTCCCTCTTGCTCTCCATGAGAGGTGACTGGCACCAGGACTAGGGCTCCTGCTACAGCTGAAGAAATTCACTGCCTTTTGCACTCAGCTGAAAGGATCAGAACACTGTGAAAGGACAGTGAGAAGGATGGCAATGTCTCAAGAGAGAGAATAGAGGTTTTTTTATCCTCACCCTTTCCATGTTGTGTCATTCACATTGCAACCTTCAAATCGCCTCATAAAAAGGGAAAAATTGTTATTTCCTAAGTTATTTCATGGCCTCAAGGATCTGGAGGAAGTAAAATCAACTCCTTATTTTGCATGGGTGATTATGCTCACAGGGCTTCTTAGAAAGCAAAACCTAAGCCAAATATTGTCTGCCATCTCTCCATCCAGCATGACAGAAGGCAAGAATCTACAGCAATTAAACGCAATTAATTTCAGACAAAATTTACCTGCTCTGCAAGAATGGAAAGCACTCATTGTAGTTATGGCAGTCAGTATCTTTGAATATAAAATCATTTCTCATTGAAAACCCAATGACTTTCTGCAGAAATCTAGGAAGGAAAGTATCCAAGTAGGACTTTGTAGGGGATTCTTCCTTTTTGTTCAGATAAAACCAGTATGCCCTTCCTCATGGTTTTAGGGTCTTACAAACATCCCCAAAACACGGCAAAATCTAGGAATCAAAAATGGAGTACAAAGAAATATAAAGAATACCAACCACACGTCTTGGCTCAGTTGTGTCATCAAGGCCACAGAATGAATGCTAGTGAAAAAAACAAAAAAAGGAACAAAAACTATAACATAAGATCAAAAGAAAATGAGGAAAAAAGAAAAGAAAGAAGATATAAGATATGTAATATGAAATCCAGCAACATTACAGCAGTTAGTCTTACATCATTATTTGAGTTGATCTGAAAGAAAGACACAGTATACAAATCTTACTCTAAAAAGCAGTAAAACAAAATCAGTATTTGAGGGCAGTTTTACAATGGCAAAATCTGTGGATTTTTAAAAATTCATATCTATTACATTTGGCTTTGTGATTCACTTAGAGTACTTATAATTACACACACTAAAGCTTTCCTGAACCAAGACTTAACAAGCCAAGGGCACAACCTAAATGCAACTGAAATAGCAGAGAATCAGTTATGAGAAGAGCACAGTATTTTTACAGAGCATTTGTTCCTAATATATCAACTCACAGATTAAAACAGATTTTATATCATTCTTCTGTATAGCCTCTAGAAACAGGACAGTTTGCTGAAGAATCTATAGGGCTGAAATACTGTCATCCTTATGTTCTGATTTGACAGAATTTTACACAAAACTGAAAAATTGAATCTACTCCAAAAGGAAAATTAAAAGTCATACTCATGACACAGTAAGTGGTGCATTGCCCTTAGCTACCACCACCAGCAATGGGCTTAGCTATAAATGCTGCTGTTCCTTCAAAAGCATAAGACTTCTCTCCACAAGAAATTATTGTGCTCAGTTATCAGTAGCAGATAGGTGTCAGTCTGCACACTTTAACACATTAAACCTTTAAAAGAACAATGAGGTAAATTTATATCATTCATTAATTCCCTGACAACACAATCTTCCTTTGGGCCATCAGAATGGGATTTAATTGCAGGGGAAAAAAAATTCAAATGTAATAGGGATAGAAGGAAGCCCTCGACCCATCCAGAAGCTGAAGGTTAATAGAAAGAGATGAAGTTTTTTTGAGGTCTCTTGCTAATGTAACATTAAAGCAAAGAGGATGTTAATCATTTTAACTCATTACCAGCTTTCTGCTAAGCTTGTGATTAAGCTCTTTCTTTTCCAGTGCTTTTCCATATCCATCCGGCTGATGATAATGCTATTTTCCATTTCCAAAATTATCAGTCTGACTAATCCTATACCTGCTCTGTAAACTGTAATGGCAATGCCTTAAAGGCTTACATTTTGGCAATAGCAACATCTAGACATGTTGATTTTTCAGAACAGATGGATAAACAGTAATATTTGAAATAATTAATACATACAAGTATTGTCTATTCCTCAACATTTCTCTGCTTAGAGGAGTTAAGTGTAGCACTTTAGACATCACTGGCTGCTAGGCAGGAAAAGCTTCAGGAATAGACATGCTCAGTGGCAGAAGAGGGCAGAGGGAGAAGAAGAGCCCTTTTAAGGGTGAATACTGCCTGTGTTTCTCTGCTAGTGCAAACATGGAGCACTGCCCTCCCAACAGATGCAGACAGACCAGCCCCAACCATTGGGGGCTGATGTAAAACTATAATTAGCAAGAGCATCAGACAGCTCAGCTTCTGCAGGCTCTTCTGGCTCTTCCACAAACCCAGGTGGATATCACAGTCTGGAAAGGGCAGGACAAGGTACAGCAGAGGGGAGAAAGCTACTGTGGGAGCAGAAGGAGCCAAGGAAAGAAGATGCTGATGGAATTGGAATAGTTGCTAGAAGTGCAACTGAGAGGACTGCCACATCCTGAAAGCAGATGAAAGGATGCTGAGATCAGAGAAGGGTGAGGAAGAAACTTTCACACCCAGTGAGCTGCTCCCTGAAGCCTCTCTCTGTTCTGCAAACCCCACTGACACCTTTAACTCCCTCCAGAGTCCTGCAAAAGCCTTCCTTTTGCCCTTTTATGCCATTCTCATCCCAAGAGAAAAAAACCCAGTGACTGAAAACTCCCCTAACGTCTCCATTCAGCCCAGCAGTAGGTTTATGTAGGATTACATACTCATAAATGCTGAAGAAAATGAACCTGGGATGTGACTCATGTTGGGATCTAGGCACTGGTTAAGCAAAAGTAACATAACTAAAACATTCTGCTGGGGCCTAAAGAAAGGCTCATTGTGAGTCCATGCTCTGCAGAGCAGCTTAAACTCCACAGACCTGGGAAAAACCTGAGCCCACAGTCCATGAACCTTGTGCCATATCTTGCTTGGGAAACACAGTGACACAAACTCATTTGCTGTCTGAAGCCTTGATCAGAGCTTCTTCTTAAAAAAAACTGGATCCATATTAACTTGTTTCTATATTACATCAAGAAATACTCCTTAATTGTAGTGTTTCACTGGCACTTCACTAACCTTGTTTTGCTTTTCATTACTTTAAAGTTTTGCATAGCAATGCTATCCAAAGAATAGGGCTGAGCTAACCAATTTTTTCAGACATAAATCTTTGTTCTTTCCTGATCTAAACCACAGCAAATCCTCCTTCTACTAGACTAGAGTCTCTCCAAACTCCTTGATTCCTTCCTGTAATTGACAGAAATCCTGGACAGGAAATAATTTTGAGCAGATTAGGGACAGAGCTGCATTTCATGTAGATAAAAAAATTTTATCTTGTCTTAAAATAGATTTTGTGATATTAGGTTAATTACTATTAACATCAGTGCAACAGAGAAAAACAATTTTGTATGGAAAAAAATCATTGGTACTTCCCAGACATATATTTACCTTTTCCTCAATTTCTTTGAGTTGCCTCTTTTGAAGTTCTATTTTATCTTCTAGATCTCGAATTCGCTGGAACAGAAAAAGCAAAATAGATATTAATGTATCTAATTTGAAAAGCAGATGAATCAAAAAAGAGAAGAAACACATCAAAAATAGAGAACAAATGCCCATTATTAATGTAACACTTCCTTTACAGTTATATTACGCATGTCTAAGGCAAAACTTTCCATGTTTCCATGAAATTATGACATTTCAAACAAGCTACATGTTCAGAACATCATGTTTACTACCAGAAAGTCTACTCATCATCACTCATTAATCATAATTCTAACATATACACACTGAAAATACCATTTTGCACCAAAATTCTTTTTCTGTGCAACTGCCAGTTTTTCTGCTTACCTAGACAGTCAGCAGATTACACTATCACATTTCCTTTTAAATCTTTATTTTCTTTTCCTATAAAACATAACCATGCTTCTAGCATAATCAGGCTATACCAGAGAAAAGAGAACACACAGATTTTCAGTTTATCACAAAGATTCCATCCAGAAACTCAGCTCTGTCCTTTTACCAGTCACCTCCCACCAGAGCCAGATGGAATGTTTCCTTCACTGTAGCTTCCCATATTTTTAAGGATTTTTCTTGTTCAGTTTCATAAAGAGTCTCCAAAACATGACTGCTGCTGGGTCCACATATCTTACTCTTTTCTGTATCATGTCCCCTTTTTTCCTTTCTGTAAGTTACGTTTCTTTTTTCTTAGTTTTTCATTTTCTTTTGATGTTGGGGGTCTTATACAATTTAGATGCATTTTATTACACTTTCAGTATATTGTACTTGCTATAGATAAAGTAGGTTATAAGTAATTTTTTCTATAGGCAGAAACCTGAAATCTTCCACTAAGAGTCACTGGTGATCAAGAAACAACTTCATACAATGACATTTTTTTTTTGATTAATTACTCAATCTCAGCTTGGCCTACAACAGCTAGGGATGTTAACAGTTCACGAACTTGGAAAGGCAAATTATCATTTCCTCTAATGTGGATGGCATAGATGAATAAAATTAATGCAGCTGCTGCTGCCTCACTCCCAAATTATTTTATGACTCTCAAATTGATGTGAACAATACCATCTCTTTCAAAACAACATCCGGTCATTACTTTCAAATCTGTGTGTATCAACTGATGCTGTAGTTACTTACCTGCATTCAGCTCTAAGATCTCAAATGGGGGTAAATGCTCCACACTCATTATAGCCCTGGACAGCTGCAGCAAGGCAGCAGCTGATCCAATGACCAGACTGATTTGGAGAAGCACAAAGTTGAAAATCACAAATCTAACTTGGAACTATTCCAAAAATGAGGTACACATAACTCTGCAGTTCACTTTTCCTAGGGCATACTCCTCCACAAAAATATTAAAGACAGGCCACGAACAAAAAAAACTTTCTTATCATTGCTCCTGTTTCAAAATGGAAGATTTTGCTTCAAAACTGCTTTGAATATTACACAGTCAGTGTAAGTCGATCAAAATATACACTATATCATACTGCAGTGCTTAAAGATTTCCCCAGATAATACACATACTAGCAGGAACCAGATTACCCTCATGTGACATAAGAGAATGCACTTTTGCTGACAATCACAAATGCCCCAAGCACAGCTGTATTAATTTCACTTTTCCTCTGTTCCATTTGAATTGATCTATAGTTCATCTATTGCCTGATCAAGGCAAGCCTCTCTCTCAAGTGATCATCTTCATGTACTGGATGTACCAGGAATGTTACAATCACTGTAACAAACCACGGGATGAGAAGCAGGCAGATAGAAGATGGAATCACCCCCAAGATCTCTAATCCATTAGGTTAGAATCCTGTTTCTCTCCTGCTCATTACAGTTATGCTGATTCCTACTTATAACCACATCTCAGACCTGACTGACAGACTTCAATTCTCTGGGGGCTGTGCTATGCTCTGTGGTAAAAATTGACTGTAGTGAAGTAAATGGAGAGAAGCAATTTTTAAAATACCATTTTCATCTTCAAGATCTGTTATGTAAAGATATTTTTCAATAACTCCTGAGAGTTTGCCTTTAGAAAAAAAGAAGAAAATTTGAAAGCTACTGAACATCTGGCGGCTTTCTCACCTCAGGGTTTAGAACAAGTGTTCCTCTCTAAAAGAACAAGTTAATTAGGATAAGATGGCATTTTTAGGATTTGGGAATTCTGTTAATCAAGTAAAAATCGAGATGTTATTCTTCCCTTATGAATTTTTAATATTTTCAAGATTGTAGCTATCCAGCTATTTTCTCCAACTATTCAGAGCAGTTCTAAAAAAAGGGTTGAGGCTTCCACTTTCCAGTTCCCTCCTGTAATAATTGTTACATTATGGGAGCTGAAAGATAGAGAAGAGTTTTAAGGTGCAGAAACACGTACTTTCTTAAAAATCACTTGAAGTACAAAGATAACCTACCAGCCGAAAGGGAATACTCAGAGGACTGAATTTCTCAGCAGTGAAAATTTACAAAAAACCCTCAAAACGACTGCCTACTGGTAACAGTAAGGCAGATTGTGCTGGTTTTGGCGGGGTAATTGTCTTCACAGTGGCCTGGTATGGAGCTGTGTTTTGGATTTGTGCTGAACACAGGGTTGATAACACAGAGATGTTTTTGTTATTGCTGAGCAGAGCTTACACAGAGCCAAGACCTTTTCTGCTTTTTCACACTCTACTCTGGCAGGGAAGTTGGAGATGAATGGGAGGCTGGGAGGAAACACAGCCAGGACAGGTGACCCAAACTGACCAAAGGGATATTCCAGACCATGTGACATCACGCTCAGCATATAAAGTGGGAGGAAGAAGGAGGAAAGAGGAGGACATTTGGAATGGTGGAATTTATCTTCCCAAGTCACTGTCACACGTGATCGGCCCTGCTGTCCTGGAGATGGCTGAACACCTGCCTGCCCATGGGAAGTGGTGAATTAATGTTTTGTTTTGTTTGGCTTCTATGTGCAGTTTTTTCTTTGCCTATCAAACTGTCTTTATCTCAACCCATGAGTTCTCTAGTTTACTCTTCCAATTCTCTCCTGATGCTGCTGGTGAAGGAGGGAGGGAGTGAGCGGCTGTGTAGGACTTGGCTGCCAGAGGGGGTGAAACCACTGCAGTTCTGTTTGGTGCCCAGTATGGGGCCCAAAAGATTTGGGCTAACAACAGATTTGACTGGGATGTGCTAGAATGAATTTACAGCTCTTTGTGCTTTTCAGCCTAGAATCAGCAGGCTCCTGTTCGTGCCATGGGGCTTGATTACCTGATCGTGTACTAGAATCTACTGCTCAGTAGCGGCCACTTTTTGCTCTCCCTGCTTGCTGTGGTGCTTATCACCTCCCAGAATTGTGCCTGGGAAGGTTTTGATAACAGCCATGGCACAGGGCCTGGGCTGGCAGGTGGCCAGGGCACTGCTGCTGCACTGCTCAGGGTGGATGCAGCCAGCAGGCAGACACTGATGTGTATAAATGTGTGTTCCGAGCTGCCCCAGACTCGGCGCTGAAGGGCAATATGCTGAAGGCAGGTGATTGTTTGAATAGCTTGTATTCCCCTCATAGGAGTGGAAATCACAGTGACAGAATACTTTTTCTGCAAGTGAGTAAGATTTTGTAACTAACTTCTCTGCTGCAGAAATTAAAGAGTTCAAATCTAGACAGGTCAAAAAATATCATTTTAAAACACAACCTTGGGCTGGAATTGTTCATCAGGTATCAAAGCTTGGTATTGCTTGCTACTAGTTGTTTACTTGCTTTCCCCTGGAGGATTATCCAGGAGGATGAAGTGGGTGTAGCTATTCCCATGAATATCCTCTGATTGCTCAGGGACAGCACTGGAAGATAACAAGCATAGTTCAGCTATTTATATATCCTGAAAAAACAGATTTAATAATTTATTTCCATTTAACTGTAGAGAAAGGCTTAAAAATATATACATGTATAGGCAATATATTGGCTGGAAAAAAACCAACTGATTTACCTTTGCATAGAGTATTTAAGATAAAAAGAACAATTTTCCCTTATGGACCTATCTGCATTTACTGCATTATCCTGATCACAAAGACAACAATTTCCAAAATATAACTTTAAAAAATACATAATAAATAATGTAAGATAAATAATCATAGCTGTAACAAAAAAGTATCTTCTAGAAGTAGCAAGACATGTTCATCAGTCAAAGGCTATATTTAATTACTGAGAAGGAAATTGCACAAAAGTTAGAGATACCAATTAAGACCAAGACAGGACTTGAGATGCAGTATAAGCCTTTGCATCTTTATCTACTGTTACATTTCACTACTTTCATTTGCAAGAATTACCAATCAAGAAGCTCTGGACTCACTCTCAGATTTCAACAGTTGATTAGATGCTTTCAGTATATTCTGATTTGTTTATGTGACAACAAATCACACAGAACTATTTCATTGTTATCATGAAATTCTACATAATTCTATGCTTCAGGGTATAAATTGATGATCATTAAGTTGAACTTTTCCTTCTATGTGGTATAGAGTTGTAACAATTGTGCTATAAAAGATGCATTCAGCTCTACCCATGACACGGCTTGCTGGAACCTTGCAGAGTAAATCCAGTATACCTCATCAGCACAAAAAAATGAGAGGAAGCAATAAAATCAACTCTATTTTGCTCTCAGAAGTTTGATAAGTCTCAGCTGAAAAGAAAGCCACAGGCTGCTCTTCTCTTTATTTCCTTTTTTAAAAAGAGAGGGATAGAAGATATGGATAGGCAACCTGAATCCAGCAGAGTGTTTGTGTTTCCTTTAGAGTCCCTAGCTTGGTCACAGTCAGAGCAAGGATTAGGGACAATGTAGAGCAGTGCTCTGCTGGGTTCTAGCAGTTCCTGTGTTCCTGTAGTTAATAGCTGCCCCTCAGGCACACAAGTGCATCTTTTTTGGGACTGACAGGATTCGTGAGAATAACTCTGTGCTGTCTAAATCATGGGGCCATTCAATGGAGTTACTGTGGGCAAACAAAGAGCCACAGTGGGGCTAAAACAGGGCAATGGGGATGCAACCATGGAAGAGAAGAGTGTAAACATAAAGGACCAATTCCTAACACTGTCCACCTTGCCTGCATTCAAAACCAACCTGCCAAAATAATGAATACTTATTTTACATTGATTTTATTACAATAGCAAATAAAATCTCATCACAAAAGTTCTGGATGACAGATGGTGCCTTTGCAAATACTCCTTGCATGGAGTTTCCCTGTGTTTTGAAAGAGGGCTGGACAAGCCCCCATTTCAGTATGGCAGGCACCTACTCGATAAATAAATCACTCTTCCACTAGCAGTGAAGTTTTCTGAGTAAGTGCTCGCAGGCAGCCGTGGTGCAGCCGGGGTGAGGGCGTTCCCTGTGCAGAGCTATCAGCAGATGGCTCTGCTGGCCAGGCTACGCTCAACAGCAGCTGCAGCTCTGACAGAGTGAGGCTCAGCTCACAGATCCGCTCCACTGCCACACACACACAGAAAAAAACATGCTCAAGATGCCTTACTTACTCCTTATCTGTGATTTGAACAGACTTTTAAATTCCATTAAAAGACTTTTCCTAATAGTAGTTACACAAGCAGCACATATGCAAATGTAGGAGGCACAGATGTAATAGCCTGAAACTGCTAACTATTAGGTAAGGGAGAGCACATTCAGAAGGGTCAGGCAGCTAAAGCACACATTTCCTTTGGAAGTCTGTAATGCAAAGACAGGCAAAGACTGCCCCCAACGCGGCAGGCACTACATATGACATTATGTTACTAACAGAGGCACAAAAGAGACGTTTACCACCAGTCAACCACAGTTACATGAATTATATGTTCACTAACTTCAGGCCTCTCCAATTTAATTCCTGGAGGGATCCCAAACACCAAGGGCTGTCTAAGTGCCCCAAAAGCAAGAAACTTTTTCAGCTAAAGATTCCTAATGTGCAGGAGATTATTCATAAATGCTGATAACCTTCCATTTCCTTTCACCTCAGGATGGAAACTTCATTTCTGTGGGAAACAGGATCCATTTCTTGAAGTGCAGTGACTCACTTAAGCAATTCTCTTTGGTAAACTTGGATGACAAGTGCCTTCCAGTACTGTCATGGAAATTAAGATAAGTCAGCTCTTCCTTTCTCAAGTAGCAGAGGACTGAGACATCAAGATGGGACTACAAACTCCTACTCCTAGCAGGTCTGATCTTTCTACAGAGGAGGAGTGTCTAAGTTTGCTAGAAGCATTGCTTATAGGCAGTTTGGTACCTGAACTGGCCTCAGTGGGACCAATTCAGGGATCTGTGCAACTACAGCTCAGTTTTCCCAACAGCTAGAAAATTTCCAGCATCCCTGTTGCACCCTTGTACAAGGGAGTAATGACAATAATCAGTCTGCATCCAAACTCTGCAAGAGGTTACATAACTCTGGATGCAGACTGATTATTGTCATTACTCCCTTGTACAGGATGAAACAAAAAGGATAAAACAGTATTTAAAACTGAATTGAAGACAAAGAGTCCAATGAAATTGTATTAGTACACTTCCAGTAAAGATCCAGCCAGGCACTGATTTCAAAAGGCAAATTTCTGTAATTTGTAGCACGCTTTGGTTCCTGCAGCTATACTGCAAACTCAAGGTTGCAAGCCGCATCTCTGGGAAGTCTGAGGAATCAAAGTTTAGGCAAAATGCAAACAGCATGATGGTGGATGTGTGCCTGGAAATAATACTCTACTTTCACTAATAGAGACATTTCAGTAACAGAGACTTAGAAGACTCAGCTTGTGGTTTAGCCAAAATGACTATATTGCTCCATTAAAAAAAGGAGGTTAATGGCATTCCCACATAGAACACATGAAGTATGAGTGCCCTGCATGTGTTTTAATAGCAATCCATCTATATTAAGTGCCATTCCCATTAATATTGTGCCCCTTGTAAAGGAGCACTGAAATAAATGGAAATCCTTAGGCTGAGCTCAGTGAGCCCTGGATTGCAGTCTCAGAGCTATCATTTTTATACTGGAGGCAACATATCAGCACAATAATGATTTCTCATAAATTTGAGAGTTAGACATGGGAGGAACCTCAGCAATACAAAGAAAGAAAATTGATCTGAGGTGTACAGAAGTGCCCCACTGCACTTAAATGCCAGGTCCAGATTTCCTCCCATAAGCAGCCAAAATGTGTGCACTTCCTCATTTGATATAACTTGTCTTTCAAACTACCTCAAGTTCTGATGAGAAATGGACTGTGGTCACTCTACAATTACATTGTGCCTTTCTGGTTTGGGTTTGGTTTTTTTTTTTTTTTGGGGGGGGTGTTTGTTTTTTGGTTTTTTTGGGGGTTTTTTGGGGGGGTTGGTTTTTTTTTTTTTTTGTTTTTTTTTTTTTTTTTTTACTTGATGTCCCAACTGCCTTTTTATTTGCAAAAACAGACTGAGAATTTCTGTATTTTCTCTCTGTTGGGCAGTGATGCAAGCTAGATGAAGTAGACTTCTTCATCCAAGCCTTCCATCCTCTCCACCCACAGCACTAGTCAGACATTCACAGTCCTGAACCAACATCTTGGATGGCTTCAAATCCTCAAGAAGCTTTGTGAAATGGGGAAAAATCTACCAGGAAGAGAACTTTTGTGACAAATTTTATCTTTCAGATAATGATGACCGCATCCTTCATTTAGGTGTCAAACTGTAGAACTGATGTTCTTGTCGGCTAAATGAGTAAGTAAAGAACCCATCCATATGAATGTACTGTTTTACAGACAGCAACACCAAGATCAATTAATCTAGCTGCAAAATATGCTCCTTGCCATGCTACTTTTGAAAATACAGGAATGTACTAATCAGGGGGGTTAGAAATCACCTTAACAGTTCCTGTGACACGCTCTTATTGGATTTACATTCACCAGCAAATCCAAGAAAACAATTTGATAATTTTAGCACAAAGAAGACAAAGAAGGATTTGCTAAGCTGCTTAGAGCCTGGCCCTGAAATGTTGGAAAGGTTCAGGTTAATGTACATTCACAGGATAGGCAGCATGGAAAGACAATATCTGACATGAACCATGTTTTGATTCTCTGAAGCCATCTTATGATCAACAAGGTATCTCATTCTACAGCAAAATTTAGCATGGGAAATGTTTTAACATTCTGACAGAGGGAAGAATCAATATTGTTTCATTATATCATTATTTTAAGAAGATTCTCATTACTGCTAAGATGCAGGTATGTAAGATCTTCAGTAGTAGTGTGAACAGCATAACTATGTTACGTGTATAAATTCAAACAAAAATGAATATAAACTGACTTGCCTTTAGCTATTATTCAAATCACTAAAGTGATGGATAAACACATTATTTTCTTGGGCTTTTTTGAAATCTAATGCATTTTAACAGCTGTTTAAAAGCCTGTAGTGTTTTAAAAAATACAATTTGTATAAGCAATTGTCACATGCATTACTCAAGCTGTTGGATCTGCTGCTGGAAGGGGTGTGTATTCAGAAATCCAAATGTTCCCTTTAATCTCATATTCCTAGAATGTGATTTTGCATAATGGTCATAAGGAAACAAAAATGCCACTGCAATAGCATTAGCTTAAGTTGGTTTTGTTGACACCTTATTTTATTTCATGAATGAAAACTTCATGTAAATTTCAGCCAGTTGCATATGATATAGATCATTTTGGTTGGACTGTACCTCTCTGATTCTCATCCTGATTTTATTCGCACAGCAGGTAAAAATTCCTTTCTTTTCTCTGTTCTGTCTCAACCATTATAATCCAATTAATAGCTACTGATGTAGGAGAACTGTTATTTTTAATCTTTACTATGCATCTTCAGTTTCATTATTTGCCTTTTTTGGAGAATGAAGCTTTTAGCAGCTGCACTGATGCATTTCTCAGCATATGTATTCAGTCATTCTTGTAGTAGTAAACCAGCGAATTTTATAAATGCATTCAGCCCCAAAAAACTATCTGTTATAATCTGATACAAACTACCATATGTATGTAGTATTTATTAGTAAACTTGATTCATCTTTTTTAACATTGATAATCTTTTAATTTATGCAACAACATACATTGTTATCTAACAGAAGAATATCAAAGTCCTATTGCTTTTCATTAGGGAAAACCAATAATTTAAGTCAGATTTATATTTACACAGAATTACTATGCTAAGTCTCTATAAGCTCAGAAGACAAAACACATTCAACATCTTAAAACTGACTCTGTGACAGCCTAGACACATTATCAGGCAAAAAAAACCCCAAACAGATGCATAATGTAATATTTATCTAGCATTAAATTTAGATTATTTTACATTCAGATATTTAAATAACAAATTCCCATGTAGGTAATTATAATGATATATGAATGCATTGTGCATATGAAAATACACTTCTGTAACAAACTTCATATACTTTCCTTTTTAGACTTGCCTTTCCTCAGCTCCCACTGGCTTTTCCTAAGAAACAGGGTATTCAGTATTTCAGATGAGAGGATTTCAGCACTCAAACTTCAGATGAGAGTTTTCTTGATACTAGTAATATTGCAAGGCATACAGTTGTTCTTACTTTGAGTAGAACCTCAATCACACCTTGTTTAGGACAGGAGAGCAGACCTTTCAGATGTATTTTTTTAGATATTACAGCAGTCCTGCTATCACTACTTATTCAGACAAGTAGCATCACTAAAGCAGTAAGCAAAGCAGACACAGCTGAAGACTATATAAAGAAAACATACACAAGGAAACACTGTAAGAGGAACATACAGAAATTACTAAAATTAACTCTCATCTGCCATGCATGTCAGCTGTGGGAAATTACAGAAGTTTACTGTGATATTGTCATTATAGCAGCAATAACACGCTGAAAGACTCGATGTTCACTCCTGCATGACAAATCAATACCACAGGTCAGCTATGATTAGCCTAGTCATGATGTGCTTGATGAATATTGATGATAGTCATACAGCAGTGGTATATCAGATGCTTTTAAGAGTGGTTCATTAACATGAAAATCACATTATCAACACTAATCTATTACATTTTAAATAGCAAAGTACAGACCATTAATACTAAGGGAAAAAAAAGAAAGAAAGAAAAATCAGTGGCTACCCTATGCAGCCCCCTTCATATTGTATGCAAACAGCTAGCACCTTAACATTTGAGATTCAAAAGAAAAACATTAAACCATTAAATCTATGTAGAATGGGGGGAAAAATTATCTGAGCCTCCCCAATTATTATTATAGTGAAGTTCACAGTAATACTTCTACCTAATTTCTAAATTGTGTGACAGCTGTGAGTTTTTGCCCAAGCCAGCCTCTCTGGCACAAGGCAACATGGCAGAGGAGTTGTCTTTACTTGTTCTCTTTATCACAAAGCATTGTGCCAAAGAGGACAGATTTAAGACAACACCTCCCTGTGCCTATCAGTGAGGTACACTGAGCACAGCATCCTCCCTCCCTCTCTCCCTCCCCCAAAAGCCTTCCTGTCAAACATTAAATGTTAACAATCCTCCTTGGGTGAGAAATAAACACCAACTACCCCCCCTCCCCAAACAAACATTTATTATAAATGGCTGAGACAATATGATCATATCGATATGGTGACATCCAACCCTATGGATTTGTAAACAAACTACTCTCCCAGCATGGAAAAATTGTTCATATACATGAGAGCAGGAAGAACTCATGGAGCAACGACATTTGTTCGCCTTTAAGCTGGAACTGTGCCCCCAGAAAAAACTGCTGGTCAGAAAAAGAACTAAAAAACTTAGTGAAGACAATTATATTGTTGTTTCTAAATTTCAAGTGATACTTTGAATTTCAGGATGAAAAAAGACATTGCTTCTGACTTTTCCTCAGTGTCCATGAAAAGCAGTGCCCAAGGCATCGCACCAGCAGTGAATCCTCCTCTATGGAGTGGCACATGGAGGTCAGTACCTGTTCTGTCCTAAAGCTTTGCCTTCTTCTAGTAAAACATAAAAATATAGTGGTAATTTCTGCTGTTCTCACTGTTGAATAATCCAATCTGGTCATGGGAGTAAATGCCCTAGTTCAAAGAAAACAGTTAAAAATTTTATAGCTGTATTCCAACTATTTCAAGCAGGAACTGGATGAGTTCAGCAGTTCAGAGATGTCTTATATTGAAGTTTAGAACTGAAGTAATGATTCCTTTTACTCTGTAGAACTGAGCTTCACCCAAGATTATTCTAACTCAAGTTAGAATAAAACACACTTAGCTTAGTGCTACAGTGCAACTTAGGGGAAAAAAATCACACTTTTTGATGACACTATGAACTAACCTATATTTGATCTTTCTTTTTTTCTAACAATTTTATACAAAGATAATACTGTTCTGGGAAATTATTGGACTACATTAATAAAATCTGTCTTTCATATACATTCTGACTGGCAGCAGCCATTTTTGGAACTGACTGTGCCAATTTGCTATCCTTCAAGGATTTTCTATCTTCTCTTTAGATTTAAAATAAGTTCAGATGAAATCAGAATAAATTACGTTTCTATTATAAATTTTTTTCATGTTTGAATATGGCCAACAGTGCAATTTGAATAAATCTGTCCTAATTTAAAGCCGGCTTCTGCTGACTCTCCCCAGTTTCCTACTCCAGAAGCAGCTGCAGTAAAACCAGTAGTAATATATTTTGGTTTTTAATTTGATTGATTTATATAAAACATAATTTGACATTTAAATAGTTACTAGTTTTAGAAGATAAGATGATTACAATATATTTTTAAGGCAAACTAACCATGATGCTGTGTGGATTTTCTGGAATTTTTGGGGCTGCTGTTGTTTTCTTGTTTGGGGTTTTTTGGGGGGGTTGAGTTTGCTTAATTAGGAAGTTGATATCACTACTTCAGAAACAGGTTGTATTGCTCTGTTTAAAATATATTTTCTCAGAGATGGATTTCATAGCTACACAACACATTTTTCTCTCCCTAGAGAAATTATTTAAAGTATATACACAAAAAATTACTCTTCTTAACATAACCTGCCAGTAGTGACCTTCATATTTTCAAAAAAAAAGCAGTAAAGTCATGCCACTGCACTGACTAGAGCAAAAATGTTACTTTTAAATGAAGTCCTGCTAAAAATAAACCAGACATTGATTTCCGAAAGGTTGTAATAGCAGTGTAGCACAATTAACTTTCTTGATGGCAATATCCGCACATGCCCTATTGCTGGAAGCAAATATCACAAGCTGCTCATGGCGGACTTTTAATTAATATGTTTTCCCTCCTCCAAAGAGGATGGTGTAAATCAGAGCACCCTCTCCGACTTAGAGGGAGTACTGCCAACATGCTTCAGCTGAGGATCTGTCCCCCAGACCTGCATGTTGCACTCTGGGTTTAATAAAAGTGTTGTGTGCCTTACCAAGCAGATCTAATAACACAGTCTGTCTAATTTGGCTCCACAGAGGCCTGGTTTCCTTAATGCACAATGGGTATACATGAATGGTTCCATTTATATACTAATGAACAATAATAATGTGGGACTATATATGCTCAAGAAGAACAGACCTATTGATGTAATACAGAGCCTAATTTCCTAAAATAGATTTATTTCACTGGAACAAAGTCAAGGCCAAGGACTCAAGCTTTACATCTGGACAAAGAAGAACACATAAAGCAGCACAGGCTCACACCTAGGCAGCCATTTACCATTTCCTTATGCCCATCCCTGTCCCCTGCAGACAGTCATTCCTCAGGAAGGACATTTACCAGCTCTGTAAAGCCAGCACCTCAAATGCTACAACCTCAAAGTTCCTGCATATAGCAATTAATCTATAATGAAACCCTGCATACTAACCTATAGCTTTCACCACATGCCTTACCACTTCTGCACCCTGCATGTATGGTCAAGGAGCATTTACAGGCAGAAGGAGGGAACTCTTTCTTCATCATCAGATCTCCTTGAACCCCCACTCTATGACACAGAAACTGACTCAGAGAAGATTATTGCCAGCCTGCCAGATAAGCAGAGTTGTTCTTTTGAAGCCCTTGTATCAGGCAGACCAGAAGGTAATGAAAAAAAAGAAACAGGCCTTCTGAAGTGATTGAACTTCCAAAGTTTCATAAAATTTGGAGTCTTTAGTACATGGTTTCTGTTTCAGGGAAAGTTTGAGAGTGTTTGCAACAAGGAGATTCTGTATTATGCCTTGCGGGTCTATCATGTTGTCCTATCATTCTCTGTAACCTCCACTTAGCAAAGGAAGAAGTGTTGCACATGCTGCAGAGGCACTGCAGACTGTAAAATCTGGCCAGGTCTGGACTACTGTTTTGCCAGAACAAAGAGCAGTGGGTGCTTGTTGGTGTTACAGTGTCAGCAAAACTTCTCCTGGACATAAATATATGAGGAAGGAGGGTACTTATCAGAGATGCACTTTACTTAGTGCAGCTTCATCCATTCATTAGGATTCTGCCAGCACAAGTGGGGTTTCATTTGTGTAACATTCAGCTTCTGTCATTTGCTAGTGAGATGAAAGTAATCTATGGAGAATTAGCCCTCCAATATCCCAGGCAAATTAACTAGCATCTTTGCCTTTGTTTTTCCTGTTTAATAGGGAATGTGTGTGGGGGAGGGCATCTGTGTATGTTAAAAATAGATGACTAAAATGCTCAGATGCTTATTAAGCAGTGGAATTCAGTTTAACATGTCCTGCAGGGCTGTAACATTAGCATGGCTAATGAGATGGGCACAATACAAAACTCTAATGACATCCTATAAAATGGGTCTGGAGACAGGTACATAGACATAGCCATGTTTATCCATGGCTAATGAAGCTATGTTTATGCTGCCATTTTAGTTTTTCCTAGGCACTCAACATATTTAACCTTATGTTGTGAAGCAATCTGTGAATACATGAACTAGACTAACAGAAGATGTTCTCCAGATGTGCATATGAAGTGCTCCAATTGATAGCAAGCAGGCCATGGAACAAATTGGAACAAATCTAAACTGAACCCACATATGCATAAAATATGGATTTTGAGTCCTCTGGAACAACTCTTTCACTTTACAAATCTACTCCTATTTTTTCATTTCTATTTGCCACTATTACATGAGGTCAACTTAGAGACTCTTCCCACATCCCCCAAAAATACACTCTAACAGGGACACAAAACGTGTCAAACCACATTCCTGGTGAAAGCAAAGGACCAAACTCTATCTAGTCTCATGTTAAAATCTGAAATTGTCAATTATTTAGGTGTAGAGGCATTACTCAACACACAATGTCTTTCATACCCTTTAAATGTCATCGACAAACAATATTTACCCAATTGAAAAGTGTTATTGCTCTGAGTAAAACACCAACAGTCTGACTAGGAAATTGGACTGCCTAAGAGACTAACAAAAAACTCCATTCTCACTAATCTTCAGCTACACTAATAACATTGAACTAACATCTTCTGGCTCCATCCTTATTTACCAAATTTAATATATTTACTTTATTCTCTCTGACACTTTTAGTGCCAGCTGTTACCTACTTTCTCCAGCTTTCTGTGCACCATTGCTGATGACTAAAAATAGGTAACACGCATCAAACAAGTTCATCTCCTGCTCTCAATGTTACACATTCCAAACTAAGGGAACAGAGTCAAGGAGTAGAGAAAGGAAACTTCTTGGAACTCAGAGGTCAGGTCTAGCACTGCCACCATAAGCCCTTCCCATCACTGCAGGATGAGAGGAGATGATCACAACAGTGCCGGGTCACATTACATCAGTTTCATCTATATTCATCTACAAAGTTAACCTGAACAGAGAGAGGCTTGGACTAAACTAAAAGCAGTTCTTGCCCCAGCGCCTGAATCAGCACCTGAAATAGCAACAGTGCTCTGGACACATCAGCATAGCACATTTTGGTGTTTACAGTAAGTGATTTCAGACTTGCACAAAAAGTAGCCAAGCAGTCCTCCAGTTCTAGGACATCTGCCTACAACTTCCAGAGTCTACTATAAAGGAGAACCAAAATCCTTGGAAACAATTATTTCTGCTGTAGTAATTAACACCCCGACACATGCAGCTCTCTTCTTTCAATGAATATTTGCACAAAACCATTAGCAATGCTACCAATACTAAATAATTACCACACTTCTATATGCCAGAACCTTGCCAAATTCAGGTTATCAAGAATTGTGCTTAAGGAAGCAGTTTGGAAAGACAAGGCTTTTCTGAATGCATTTAAAGGAGTGAAAGCTTGTAGATGCCCTCCTAAAAGACTTCCTGAGACTTCATCTTTTTTTTTTAAAGATTTCACAAATAGCTAAAATAAATAAAAAGGGGGGGGAGGGGATAAAAACTTGTATTCCTGTAACTACTGTTCCTGCCTTTACTCTTTCCATAGTTTTACGCTCTTAACAACCTTCCACTTTGACTTTTGCTACTTTAGGCCTTAAACTTTCAACAAGCTCTTACTGGAGTCCTGTGGAGACTGTGTGGTTGCTCACACATGACAGGTTGTGAACAGCACCCTGTGGTGAGACAGTGGCTTGTTCTGTGTGTGCACCATGCCCAGCACAACCAGGTCCTGACACCACGCGGCTCCTGGCACGGGGGCTGTACAGAGACCACACTGAACAGAACTCCACGAGGTGAGGGTGAAGCGATGCTGTCGTACGGGCAGTGCCAACCACAGAGGTAACACCAACACCGAGGGGGAGCAGAGAGAACCGGGATTACCTGCTGGGCCTGCTGCAGCAGCTCCATCCGCTCGTGCAAAATCTGGCTGTCAAACTCACGGCTCTGCCTCAGGATCTGCCGCCGCACCTTTTCCACCGCCGCGCGCAAATCCTCCCGCTGCGCTTCCGTCAGCGACTCGCTCGCCCGCCGGCCTGGATCCTGCTGCAGGGCATTATACAGCGTGGCTTCCAGCTCCTGGATTTTCTAATGCAACCCAAATCACACACAGACAGCCTGACGTTTGAATCCAGCAAGCAAACGACCCACCAAGAGCTAGAGGAGAAGGCTAGCAAGCGAGGGCTAAGGCACGAGGGCAGGATGGACACAGACAGGCAGACAGAAAGCAGCAAGCGTGAGCAGTGAGGAGCATTCCACACAGAGTGCACGCAGCCTCCCGGCACGGACCGACACCCGGGACATGGCTCCTGTTCTAGCAAATCATTGATTCTTCTGTTTAAGACCGATTCAGAAAATAGGTCTGCATTCAATACCTGATAAAACTCCAAATCCTTATGCTGAACATTACAAATTCAATTAAAACTAACAGTTTTCCTTCAACTGCAGCTGAATTGTTAAGCCATCCTATAAAATAAAAAGACCACAGGTAAAACTGTGAAGAGAAATCTCACTCTCCCTCTCTGTGGCCCTAGTGACCTGATATCCATGGCTCAGCCTACGTCACTGGCTTAGTTCCAAGCTGCCATAAGCAATGAAGGAAGGAACACTTGTATGCACTAATCCCTCATCCATCTCGTGCTGTCTGCCAGATTTCTAACATGATTCTCATGCACTGACCAAAACTGCAGAACTTTGCAAAGCAGAGAACACAGGAGAATTTCACATTCACCTGGAGAATTGTACTCCCAACAGGAAAGGAAGGAATCATGGCAGTGTTTCCTTGATTACTGGGGTTAGTATGATCCTGCCAAAAAACCAGCATCCAGACTAACAATATTTGGATCAAGAGCATCTGACCACATCCCTTCAGCCCTCATAACACCTTTGTGAGGTAGGTAATTCTATCCATATTAGTGATGCATAAAAAGCTGCACAGAGAGGTTAAATGGCTTGCCCAAGGTCACAGTGCTAGAAATAGTGCCTGCTTGCTTTTATCTCTGTTACCTGCTCTGAGCACTAGACCTTTTTTCTTCTCGGAAAACATTTTCCACATAAGAAATATTTACAGTGTATAAATAGTGCTTCAGGCCATTATATTTTGATTTCCCAAAGTCTCACTATTAGCAAAGTTGTTATGTCGTTTTACCAATTCCTGTATAATTCCTAATTGTTGTTTAGCCTGAGAAAAGGCAAAGTTGCAGTTTCCCTTTTGAAAACGAGGAAGGGTAAGGTTGGATAGGATCGCGCAGGAAGGAATTGCATAGGAAGAACAGGCATTCCTGATTTAGGAGAGGTTAGCAGCAATAATACTTACAAATGCTTCAGGAAAAGAAATACTGGAAAAGTTCTGAAGTAATTTCTGGTGTACTTTAGCAGTCATGGTTTTTTTTAATACATAAACCAGCTTTTCCCATTCCAGATGTACCAACAAGATGTTTGCATATCATAGAATGAAAAATGCAATGCAAAAATGTTACACTTGTAAGTACTATAATCCATTTCCTAAACTTCTGTTTAAGAAATAGTTGATTACCAGTCTGGCAGGGGAAAAAAAAGATATAAAGTAAAAAAGAGTCCTATTTATAATTAAAAGGAAAAAAAAAAACCCAAAAAAAGAACCCTGCATTTTATCAGATCTGTTCAAGCAGAAAAATGTAATGACTGTTCTTTTCCTACCATGTATGCCTGGTCCAGAGCTTGCTTCCTGTAGTCGAGTTCTTCCTCTAAATAACCCTTCTGTTTACTGAACAGGTCCTGAGCAATAATAAAAACAAGGGAGTGTTTGTTCTTTATCCTAATGCATGAAGATTCATAAATGCCATCATTTTTATGCAAGCTTTCCACTTGAAAGCAAAAGGAAACCCATAGCAAATGACCACATTCATCCTAAGGTTATTTGGAATATGAAATTTACGATATTAGCACTTCAAATCTGTGTATCATATTACCAAGTTGTACCTAGAAAGCATTGACCTCTGCACCAGTGTACAAACCTGCCTGGCCCTGACAGAAGTGCAGCAAAAGGTGAGTGGGGATGTACATGCATGTGGTCCAATAGCTGTAACTTACACAGGGCAGGCCAAAAGAGGGAAAAGAGAAACTCAAGAGAGGCACTTTATGAAAATATCCCATGGAAATACAACCCTTAAGGAAATCATGGGGCAAGTCCTAATTCATGTTGTCTAATCTGTTCTCCTAGGGAGGAAACCCAAGCATGCAGGGCCACAGCTGGATTCTGCAGTACCAGCCCATGCCATGTTACTGAAGCTGAAGTAACAACTCGGTCCTCAGCTTGTACAGGCAGGAGGCCAATTTGAAACAGGTGAAGTGATGCCCAGAGAGGTTGAGTGACTAGCTGAAGAGCTGAAGAAGTCTTTAAAATACCTAAGATGTACAGGTATTGTTTACTTCTGTTCTTAAAAATCAAACTCCTAGACTTTCACAGTTATTATATATAAACCCCACAGACTGGGGTTTCAGTGGAACTCAGTATCCAAAACACGATGTTTCGAGCAAGTTGTGGATATTCAAATGGTTGCCTGATTAGTCAAGCCTTTGGAGTGTTTTGAATCACAGAATCATGGAATGGTTTGGGTTGGAAGGGACATCAAAGATCATCTTGATCCAATTCCCCTGCCATGGGCAGGACACCTTCCCCTAGACCAGGTTTGCTGATAGTAAGTAGAACATATAATAGTTACTTAATTTTATTAGCTTTTCTTTCAAAGCAAGTTTTCACACTCAAAAGAATTAGCAGCAGAACAAGAAGCAGAAAAAGCCTTTGACTAAATTTAATATTTTCTATCATTCTTTTTTCTAATAATAAACTTTTGTATTTCCTCAACATATAGAATAAATGCCAGACTAAATACATAGGGTTCTTAAGAATGCAACTTTTTTAAACAGTGTTAAAAATTCAAATATTGTTGCTTTGGTTAATTTTATTGGATATGGGATTGCCTCAAAGTCACTTACTTGGCCAGATTTTGCCATCAGACATTTATGTGGAATTCTGATAACTTTTCTGTCAGTTGCCAGGGTAGAACTGGTGGCAATAGCAACACATAAGACCAGTATTAGAGGATTCAGAGAAACAAAGTGCTATTTGTTCTCTGTGTAAGAAGTATAATATTGACTATAAATTTATTTTGTAAACTTGGAATTCTTTTAATTACCTTTTAATTAATTAATATTGAAGGCAAACCCAAAGCTTAAGTCCGACCTTAATCTTGGGGCTGGAATTTGGCTGGGAACAGATGGGCATCTATTGCTATGATAGACATTTCAGAATCTTCTGCTCCAGCATATTCTAAATATGCTACTGATCTTGAAGGAAAGGGCCTCCAACAAATCCTGTAGGACATATTTTTCAGCCCTTTGTGGACATCTCCAGAACTCTGAGTTCAGAACTCTGGAGAATGTGATATGGTATTAGACACCACCATTATGCAACTGAATCCCACCATGACTGTCCTGACTTTCTTAAAAGTTACTGACACCACAGAGGTAGACTGACTCGTTTGAGACTAGAAAATGGGTCAGAGCTATCACCAGACCCCAGAATAGCAATGCAGCTGCCCTGATCATGTTGCTTCTCAAAAGGGATAGTAAAGGCTGCCCACAGAAAGCAAGAGGGAAAGAAACAAGAATAGGACCTCAAGCCCTTAACATGGGTTTCAATGACAGCTAAACCAGTGCTCAGTCCTTCTAAAAAGTATCATGCTAGGATGTAATTTCTCAACTCATTGAGTCAATCATTAAGGATGCAGATTCTCAGATTGCTGTGCTAAAAAAATAGTTGCAAGGGCTATCCATAATAAGAGTTGAAAACATCATAGATAATAAGGGGAAGATAATATATCAATATATAAACCCCCCCTTTTTTTTTTTTCATTTTTCTTTACAAAATAATCTAGTATTTGTGGCCACTTTCCCTTTCCCAAGCCTTCGTATTTTTCCATTACAAAACTTAAAAATAAAGAAATACTAAATGGAGGAAGTATCTTATCTGTGTTAAAGTACAATCAGTATGATAGGTTACACTCAGCAGAGAACACAGTCTGAGCACTTCTGTTTTTGTTTGTGGCTCAAACACATACTTCTTCAGTGGCCCTGGGCAAATCACTTAACCTCCCTATCTAATTGTCTCATTCTTTAGGATGAGTGCAATGCTCCTTATTTATCTACCTGTAAAAGGTGTGGTGAGGATTAATCAGTGTTTGCAACACCATTTGAAGATGTGAAGCACAGCATGCATAGTAAACCAATAAAACCAAACACTCCTAAAATTGTCCAACATATGGAAGGCCAGTTAGTTCTTCAGGACAGAATGGGTTTTTGAGTTAACTCTGTCTTTAGACATGAAGGCCATGGGGCAAGGAAGATCATCTGGAGTAAGAGGTCTTGACAGCTTATCCAGAAGCTGAGTACCAGAGAGCAAAGAAATAACCTTGCCAATTCTAAAAAGATGATGCTGCTGACAAATTAATACACAAAGAAAGCACAGAGACAATTTCACACTGGTTAATGTGCTCTCCAGTTATGCTTTTAAGCCCTAATTTGTATATATTTTTGCTATTTTTGTTCTATATAGATTTGAAAGTTCTGTCTCACCCCAAAGAATATAAGCAATAGGTTGTTCTGGAAACCACTTGCCTATTTACCATGAAGCCATCTGTGTCTAGTAGAGAAAGACAGCAAACCTGCCTGGGATGAAATATATGCACATTCCCTTGAGGTGAGTTTTAGCTAAATGAATTATCCTTTTAGCTATGGTTTCTTACCTTCTCATTCTCCAGGTCTAACATCTTCTGTGTCAGTGCAGCTTCTGTCCCCTCTATCTGTTTCAACCACTACAGCAGTGTGAAGAGAAAAAACAGAAAATTAATAGAGATTTTGAAAAAGGTTCTAACAAACATTTTGCAACTTTGTTGCCAGCACTTCCAGGCATATGCTCCTCTCATGCTATCTACTCACTCTGAAGACATATGTGAATAAACAGGTTGTGAGAGCACAGGGAGAATGGAGGACTGCAGACACTAAAGACTAACAAGTGCAGGTTGCTTTCCTACAGTAAATTAAATGGGGTTTTCACCTGTAAAGTTCAAGAAACAAAACAGACTTGGGTAAAGAATGCAAAATCAACCTGATTGTTTCTTACTCAAATGCTTGTTGGCCTGATTTGTGAAACATCATCTCACCTCAGTCCTGCATTTTTCCAGAGGACAATTTAAACAAAAGATAAGTTGGAAAACTCAACACTTATTTTTGCACAGTTTGCTGCACTCTCTGTGGGAAGAGGCTCACTTGTAAAACATTGGTGATGTGGAGGGAAAAATAAAACAGACAGACAGATGGAAGCTCCTGTAGTTGCTACTGTGAATCCTTTACCATTATGGTGACGTTTGAAACAATCAGAATGAAGAACAGCCATTGCATTCCAAAGGTAAAAATTACACATTGTAATAGCTAAATGCATGGATACAAGGTTCTTGCTTAATTACTAACCATCACCAAGATTATGTTAATATTGCCATTTATTTTTTTTTTCGAATGGATGGGAACAGTAACTTCTAAATTATTTCATTTTATTTCCCTATTGGTCTTCAATAAGGACCCATGACTAGCTTACAGAGAGTAGATTTGCCACTGATAATTATAATTTTCCTCAAATGCCTTGTTCATTAACACTGGACTACTCATATCTGCTTTAAGTCTTTTGGTAACCTTTGCACATAAACTCCTTCGGTTTAGTGTTTTGGTGAATTCATTAGGCCTCAAACTCAAAAGGAATTAATGACATATTAGTTTTTGCCCCCAAGATTTACATAGGAAATTTCAAACATAAGTTTACAACTTATGAAATGTGAATTCATTACTTCATGATTTTGAACCTTTCACTATTTAAGAGACTGATGAATAAAAATGGAAATTTGTTTAATCTGCTTAGCAGGTTAGCTTTCTACAGAAAAAAATTAACAGGAACACCATATTCCCCAGAGGTTCTATTTTCACCATCTTTGTTTTCTTCATTTCCAAGGTGACAAGCTGAAGATATTCCTAAGGAAAGCTTCACCATGGATATTCAGCAAGACTGAGCATTCTGAGCCTTTGAAATCAATGGAAATGGGAAATCCTGAGCATCTCTCAGAGCTACCCTTAATCAAGTGAAGGGCTATTTGCAAAAATTAGAGGTCTAATTTTTTTAAGGTATGGAAATGATATGGAAAACTAAATATTGATTCCAATTTTTCTATGCCTATTAGCCTTCCACAAATCAAGGGGCACAGGAGACACAAACAGTATTTTTGGGAGTCTATATCTTAGCCTTCTATTGTGTGGTTCTTCCCCTTTCACTTATTGGATGTAAAGTGCTAAAATCATTATCTTCTCTTTTAATGCCACAACAAAGTGAAAATCATAGGGATTTGAGCCCTTTTCCCCATTTTTATTTTGCTTATAGCAATTACTCATTTAAATTAATGATTATTAAATTACCTAATTTAGATTATTTACTTTAAGGTATTTAGATAAGCAGCTGATCAAAATTATATCAATTAAAGCAATTATTAAAATTGCTCAAATTTTAATTTAAAATATCTGATTCTGAATTTCAACAATACATCAAGAAAGATTTAATGGAAATATATGAAAAGGATGCACAGAGCTTCTTCAGAGAAATATGCAAGTCTTTTTTAGTTGTAAATGTCATATATTTTCATTTACAGATTATATTCTCTGGAAGTAGAGAACTAGCCATAAAGAAAAGAGTGACCTGATTCATTATTTATCTTGTGCAAACTACTTTTTCTCTATGTCCACTAACTTACAGAGGAAAGGACCACTGACTACTCTGAGCTTTTTCAGTCATCCATGGAAACGAGCCCAAAAGGGACCACGGGCACCTTACAACTGCTCCCAGTGCACTGAGGAGACCAGCACTTCTGGGAATGAAGTCTCTTGTGTTAAGTGGATTTTTAGTACTTTATGCTAAGGGAATATCTCCAAAACATGTTTTTATTTTTAAACTGGGTTTCTTAAGTTTGGCTTTATCTCAAGACATCACAATCCCAACATTCATGTGAGGATAAATATATGTTCCAAACCAGATGACCTGAACAGAAAAGCTGTGCTTCCCTGACCAAGTTATGAGGCATCTTAGACAACATGGTCAGTTTTTAGCAGAAAAAAATATTTACTGAATTCTACCTTTTCACAGAGGGAAAGCACAGTCCCAGCTTGGATTATTGCAACCTGCTCTTCATTTCTCAAATTCTAAAATATAAAAAGATACATTTTAAATTGGATTAAAAATTCATACTTTAACACAAGCAGTAAATTTTAACCTTCAAAACTTAAAAAAAAATAATTTGTAACATTTAGGATTATAGACATGACCAAAAAGAATCCCATGACTGAAAGTACAGAAAGTTAAACCAAGGGTGCTTAATTCCACTCTATTTCAGCATAGCAGCTCCACAACACTTTTTCAACAGATCATTTAATGAAACAGATCATTCAATGAAAATTAAGTGGCTTCAGTCAGGGATTTTGCAACTTTTTTCATGTTTTTGCCAGTTCACTGGACTAATCCTTGCAGTAAGTGAACCTCACCTTCATGCACTTCAGACTTCCAATTAAAAAAAAATGATGCAGAGTAAGTACCATAGAAACCTACACAGGACTTGCAACATAACATGCAAATCTAGAACTTAAAACTAGTATTATAAAGACCTCAATCTGTTCAATCTAGCTATAAACTGGACTCCCTGGATGTTTGTGCCTCAAATGTGTGACTAAGATTTTATACTGTATTTAACAATGAAGAGGAAAAAGGAAAGACAGTTATCCTTGCCATTCTCCCAGAAAATCCACTCCTGTCAATGACAGCCTTCACAGCAGAAGGTGCTACTAATACTACTCAAGAGGGATAATTCACAACTTGGTCTGGCTTTGAGCTGTTCTGTATCTTCTCACTCTGCCTATTACAGTGCCTATTTTCCGTATCATTCAGTCAAGACCAAATCCTACCTTAAAAAATACTCTTTTCACTACCATCAGTTTAACTAAAAAAATTAATCTTGTAAGACCCATTCTTAATCATTCATGTTCTTCATACAAATACAGGCATATAAAAATCACCCTGTGCACTGTCTCGGATGTTAGTATCTGCTGTGGAAAAAAAAACAGCTTTAAATTAACCATGAAACTGGAGGTACATTTAAAAGTAAAAAAAGTGTTACCCCATTATCTCCAAGAATATCTAGCTTCTTCATAAGTTCAGATATATTCACGTCCTGAAAAAGATGTTCAACACTTATTTTTTATGAAGTAGGTCAGAAACAGTTTTTATATGCTACATTTTATGTACCCTTTATTCTCTTCTGTGTGTTAAAAGACACTTCAAATGTAAGTAAGTGAAACATAGTTTTGCATCACAATTGCAAAAGTAATTACTGATACTTTAAGACAAAACCAAAAGTCACTCTCAGTTATAACGAGCAACCTGGATATCTGTGCATGAGGGCAGAATGTTCCTATATCATTCACACTTATCCTGCTAATGTGTGTAGAGGAAAGATTAAAGCTGATAAAGAGGTTTAAAAGATGTAAAGAGAAAGGGCTTAAAAGACTGGCTTTTTTGTTTGTTTTGAGTGAAGTATCAACCACATCAAGCTACAGAAGTTAAAAGGACAGGGAGCATGAACAAATAATTGCTAAGAAGGTTTGCTTGGTGGTTTGCTTTTTATTTTCTTTGTTAAAAAAAATCCATGGAGTTTCAAATCAGCCTTACAGTGGCGGAAGGGAATGTGCACAGTGAACATCCTCCTCCAAACATTATCAGCTAATAATAATCTTTCTGATTAGAAAGCCACATTTCTCTGCCACTCAGCTCTCAGCTAATGAACTGAACAACCCATCCTTATTAACGCTCAGCCACTGAAATAAAGAAAACCACTCCTCTGATTCAAAAAAGGGAGGAATAAATTAATGGAATCACATAATCATAGAATATGCTGAGCTGCAAGTGATGCATCAGGATCACACAGTCTAGCTCCTGGCCCTACACATCATCACACTCTGTGCCTGAGAGCAGTGTCCAAACACTTCTCCACTCTGTCAGCCCTGGTGCTGTGACCACTTCCCTAGGGAGCCTGTTCCAGGGCCCAACCACTCCCTGGGTGAAGAACCTTTTCCTGATAAAATTCACATGATATCTGTATTTAACACTGTGCCAAGATCCATTCCTAGGCCCCAGAACTCTCTTTAAGTTTCAAAAGTTGTTGGACAGGGTCATGGACCTGTTTAATCAGAGGTAATAGCATTCTCCTGAACTATCCCAGGTATTGTCTGCAAGTTAACATGGACCAGGGATCATTTCCATTGACAGCCTGTATGTAGCCATGCTATTTAAAGGCAGGAAGCCTCGAGAGCATGGAAATAGACCAGTTCACATTAGTCCAAAATGCTTAACACACATATATAAAGCAAAAGATCCTTGTTAAATGCTGCCACCCTCAACTTCTGCTCGTATTCAGCACTTAGAAAAGGCCAACATGTCATAGGGCCATGTGTGGTGTTCAAGTTTTTCTATCCTGAGAGGTCCCCTCCTTCTCTTCCCAAAAACTTCAGGGGTGTTCCCAAATGCTACATGAGCTATAACTGTGGACATCACTAACTCTGGAATGGTGCAGATTCTAATACACTTGTGTTTGGATCGATGTTAAAAACAAAACTATTGATTACAATTAGCATTGAAAATGCTGAACAGAAACTTCTTTAGCCAACAAGTTACACTACTGAAGAACGGAATTTACTAAGACATGCAAGTTCTTGCATCTATTGAGCCAGAAATAATCATTCTAATAATTTATTTCCATATGATGCATAAAGGAAAAATCAGAAACCAAATCAGATTTTGCGTCATTCTGGAACCTACATTGCTACTGATTGCTAATAATTTTGAAAAGCACTGAAAACAGATAAAAGATCAACTATTTCAGTCTGCCCATATTAGGTGGCTGCCCCACCTTCCAGGTAAGTGAACTGAAAGGCAGATTGAAAAGAATCTACCTATTAAGGCATATCCCAGATGACAATGGAAAAACATAGGAATTTTGGATTCCGGTACACTGTACCTGCTACAGCCAACATGCAGATTAGAATATCAGGTAAGCTAAAATTGGGTCTGGCTCTATTTGTAGGTGATATGCTAACTGATGACTCTTGGTGTGCTTTGGGAGATGAGTATCAACCAAATCTGTAGGTAAGAAGCAGCTTTTAATTCCTTTCTTTCAGACTACTCAACTTCCTAAAAATATGCAGGGACAATTTCCATTTATTTCCTCTAGAGATCATACTGTGCTCATTAAAGCACTGAATAGTAACAAGCCTCCTATAAGAGGACTTGTAAACACAACTAAAAATTCAACCATAAATCACTAGTGAGTGGCACCGAGATTATGCTTTAGTTACTTGTAGAAAAGTTACCCTGGCCTGTTGTGCAACATTACTGACAACACAAGTCTGAATTCAATCTTAAGTGAACCAGCATGCAAATCAAGTCACACAAATAGCCTGTCGGTGGGGGAACAGGAATGAAAAGAGTACTTCTTGCTTCCTTGTATCAGAAAGTAATCAAGGGAGATCCTGATGTTTATCTTGTTCTTGTTCTAAGAGTTCCACCTATCTGAATGAGTTTTGGATCAGGTACCTCACACTTCAGGGCCCTGGCCTTGGCAAATAATTTAAGCATATTCATTCAACAAATAAAAGCCTTCACTAAATTGGGTGTAAAATAAAGACTGAATATCGTATTTCTGAACTCAGATGAAGACATTTAATATCATGAACCATGTACTGTAGCAAGCCTGACAATGAATCACATCAACATCCACATTTTTCCCTAGGCCAAATATAAATTATCTTGACTGACCAGCTTTCAGTTTCACTGAGGGACTCCTGACATGACCTGATCATGTTCTTATAAAACCATTCCCCCAAGTAAAAATGCATTTTTTTACTAATTTTTTTTTTTCATTTTCTTCCCTGGTGTCAAGCCATTTGTTTGGATATTAGACTGGTCGTTCAAGAAAGGTTCCTAGCCATCCAACTGTTTCTAGTACTCTGCATATACCTTTATTCCTTCCTGATGGCAGAACAGTTGAAGTGCACTTCCATTGTTTTCAGGGAAGGTGGTTATATGAAGATTAAATGCTGGTGACCTTCGCTCTCTCTCCTGAGGAAAGATTTGTTTAAAAACAACATTTGTGGTTATACGTTAACATTTACTCCCCACCTTTACAAAACATACCTGTACATTAAAAAAGCAGATTCCTGCTCTCATTCCAAACCTTTCTATTTCCTCTTACTTTTACTATATTTGAAGAATTTTGGCTAAATACAAACATAGCTGCAAGATAATTTCATGCACAAGTTTCTGCAAAGCTACCTGATGGTGCCCAGCTGCAGAACCCTTGCAACATTTGCCCTAATTCACTAGAGCCCTAAAATACTATGCAGGTTTTTATGTTGATTATAACCTTATCTAACTTGTTTTCTTTCATGGAACAATAAAGCAATTAAGAAAGAAGAATCTGCAGGAAAAAAATTTAAACCCTGTCATGAAATAGTATTATTGAAGATTTTCTCACTAAAATTATACCTGTGTGTCTGTTCCCTGTTTATTCTACAGTCTACCTTCCTACTACAGCATTTTAAATCCCCATTCATATTCACTCCACAAGCCAGGATGTCAGAATGTACTGAAAGGCAGCACTGTTCTACAGTTATGATGTTCTTTGTGCCAAAATGAAAAATTATAAATTGCCATTTCTCTAAAGCTATAGTATATCTGGGACTTAACTAGTCCATGTACATGACTTCCATGCATTTCTTCAAAATACCAACCTATTGTTACTTCAGAAGGCAGAAATACCATAAAATAATAACCAAGTAAATTGAATTGTATTGTGCCTGTGAAAAATTACTGGCCTGAAGGCTCTGGGCAACCAAGGCATTGGGTCTTACTCTGAATTCTCTCTGGCCATGAGAACATGAGCAAGAAACACCATATTTCATCTCCATATTAGAAGGGGATGCTTTGGCAACATGAGCTTCATTTTCTCAGTGAGACCACTACTACAAATATTTTAGTTCCTATGACCATCCATGTATTACTCCATTTCCTAAATCACCAATTAGGTGCTTTAATTGATATGGCAGGCAGACTGCAGTCATTCACTTAAAAAAGTTACAAAGTATGGCAAATCTTGTTCATTAATTAGGTTAAACTAATTTAAAACTACAGTGTAGAGGGCAAAATCTCTGTAGTCTATGCAGTTTTCCTCCTTGGAGGTTTTGTTTTAAATAATATTTACATCAACAGTCTAATTCTGAAATGGGTTTAAATAATGACTTGGCAGGTGTAAACCAAAACGAGAACTTTAATTCTGAACCAAATTCAGTTATGATTTTAGATATTGTTAAAAACTTATCAATTGTTATTGCATTCAACTCACCTAAACTGGCTTGCTTTAATTTATAAATAAATGGTTGTGTTTTATACTTTACCTAATTTTCATCTGAAATAACTGCTCTAAAAACTGTCTTAACTACGTTAAAAACTATCCTGATTACCAGAAGAACTGATGGTTTTCCTAAAGTGTTGCATTGTCAGTCACATTTGTGTTTACATGCTTATCTCTTAAGGAAAAAATAATTTCTTACAATCACACAAAAATAATTGCATTGTTATTCTGTGAAAGAAGTTTTGCAAGCTTTGGCACATGACAAAACCTTATATGACATACTGCGCTGTTTTTGATGTGATTCTTCCATGTGAAAAATACATTCATGAAGGATATATTGAAGAATATTTGCTTTTTCCTTAAGAAATCTTTTTTGGACAGTTTTACTTCTAAGAACACCCACACTTTAGGATGCAATTTCTAGTGCAACAGCCAATTCAAAGGCTAAATTGTTCTCTATTTTTCTTTACAGTCCTTAAATGAAATGTATATATTAGAAAGCAGATCTCTTTTTCTGAATAGCTACTGAAATTCTAATAACCTAAATTCATAATTTTGAATATAACGGGCTACAACATCAAAACATATGGTTGATAAAGGATGAAAAAAGATAAAGAAATGTCAGACAAAAAGAACGTTGACATAACAGGAAGACATGACATTTTCATCTTTATCAGAGAAGTTACACATGCCGAGATTTTTGGTGAAACGTGCTGGGTGATAAAAATGGAGGAGTGACAATGACAGGTTTCTCAGAGAGTTTATTCTAAGCAGTGTTAAGAATGCTGGTGAGCTTTGAACAATGTGTCATCAGGCAATACAACCATGTGACAACTGTGCATCAGACACAGATACTTTAGTGTTACTAAATTTGACATCCCCAGTTTGTGAGAACTGTTGTTTTCAATTGTAATCACAGGCTACATGTTCAAAGTGTCAATAACACACAATTTTGCTTATTTCATTTCATAAAGTATAGAATTTGTTTGCTATAGGCAACATATTAGTTTAACCTACAGAAGTTGTACTTCTGCTTTACAACTTTTCTTTGGCATTGAAAGAGGTTTGGGTTTTTTACATTTTTCATTGACTGAAGCCAATTATTTCCAGTTCATGACCAGTTTAAACCATGAGAAAATGGTTTTAAGGTAAGAGGAATTCTTTGGAAGCTGCTATCAAAATGCATTCTTTTTAAGATAAATTTACTTTGTATAGTTGTCAATCATAAATCAATGTAATTTAAACCAATTATACATTGATGTGATGGATGTGTCAGATCTTTAGTCAGATCACTGCATGCAAGATGTGAGAAGGTGTGTTAATTTAATCAATGCCAGCCAAGGCTGTAGTATACATACCAAGTGATTTTACATGCAGGAAAGGAGCAGTTATGGAAATGAAACAAATAAAAAAGGCAAAATATTGCAAAACAAAATATTTTATTAGATGAAAACCAAACTAAATGCAATTTATATTAACTATATTACATCTTTATAAACATTAGTGAGCATTCTCTCCAAAACATATTAAGGCAGTGGCATCAATTTAATTATCCCAAGATACAACATTTAAAAATAGATACCTAAGTGACTTCCCTTAAACATGCACCAGACATCAGTAATCTTTACAGGAATTTCAGCTTGGGTTCAAACATAATTTCTGCTCCATTTGAGAGTTTGCAACAGAGAGAATCTCTTACTTCAAGCTCTAGCACTCTGAATTCTAACAGCTCATTCTGGTCTTTTGCATCTTGCATCTCATTCTTCAGCTGATGCTCTTCTTGTTCCATTCTGTAAATCTGTGAGACAAACAACATGGCAACACCCTGTAAGCACTAGAAAAGATACTGCACAGTTACAAGCCAGGGATTTAGACAAAACTGTTAATTATTTCCATTTTTCATTACACATCAGGCTGTCTTTGAGATAAAAAGGAACATCACATCAGTACGTATTTCTGAGAACTGTCAGCAGCAAATGATCAATGTTCTCTTAGAGTAATAATCTGGAAGTAGCACAAAAGTGATATGAATATTGTATCTAAGTAAGTTAAGCAGTAGAAGTTTTCTTTTGAAATCCAATAAATGAAACTAAATTAGTTTACTATGTGCATAGACTGTTCTCATTGTCCTTGCCTAATTAGACAACTAATTTTTACAGTATATGAAAGACAATAATGGAGTGGTTTTAATGACTACTTTTTAATTTGCCAGAATTTTGCCTTGGGGTACTAACAATGACAAAACAGAAATTCAATACTGGCTATTAATTATGCCAACTAATAGCTTTGGTCTACTGTCTAGTTTAACTGGGTGATCATTTTCTTTGTACAAAACTAAGTAGAAGTGTAACATCTGGCATAATGTACTTTTACATTTATAGTGTCCATGTAAGCATCCAAATTAATTAAACCTGACTGTAGCTACTTTTAATCATGATTTTTTATTTAGTTCTCTTATTTGTATTACATTAATATTAAGCTACTAATTAACAAAACTAGTTCTTTGTCTTCCTGATTTGACTAGCCACCTTTCCCACCACTATCAACAAAGAACAATGCAGATGCTCAGCTCTGAGTATCTCAGACAGTTAATATAATTAGCCTTAAATCGATCAGTACTACTTAATGTGTGGAAAAACTACAAAAACCATGAAGAGAGCAGGCAATTTTGTTAGTGGACAGGACAATAGTAATCTTTGTGTAATTGTGTATTTTGTTGGACACTAGAAACCTCAGCCAGCTTGGGATGTACTGGTAGCTATCCATATAATTCCATAATAAAGAGCAGCATCGATTCCTAAAGAGTATAAAGGCATATTGGTACTTTAATCAGAGACTTTTATTTAAATTTCTGCTCCCGGTGAGAAATAAAGCAATTTCATGCTGATTTCACAACACTTAGTGCATTCAATTTCTCTTACAATAAAGGGCAACAATGGTGAAAATATTTCCACATACCTTCTCTCGCAACTCCTGATTTGTTCTAATTAACAGCTGCTTTTCTTCTACCCATTTTGAATCCTGCAAGGAAGAAAAGGATTGAAAATACATATGTTTTGTTAAACACAACAAATGAATGGCTACAATAATTCGATTTCAGACATAATTTTACATTCAAGTATAACATGGTCACACATTGAAAAATAAAAGTATCATAAATGTTTCAAGGATGTACAGCATTTTATACTACAGTGAAAATAAAAGTTCTTTCCTTTCCTGTAGTAGTCTTTTGTTTCCCAGTGTGTTCCAGCTAGCATGTACTTCAAAACCCTTACATATAGCAATTGTGGGTCACCACAGTTATATACTTTATGCCATTTTTAAAACATTTATTTACTTAGCTGAACTACAAACTATTGCTTTCCATTGCAAAGGTTTGGAAACTTTCTTGCAAAATCATCCCATTTTAAGTAGGGCAATACAAAGGAGAAGGAGAAGGGGAAAAATGTTTTAATTTAAAAAGAAGTTTCAGCAATATAAAGTTAATTACCCTCTGCTAAAAATCTGAGAATCTTGTTAATACAATAAATTCGAGGGTGTGGAGGAAGGGAAGTGATGCAAAACATTGTACACTCCATTTGGAAACTTATTTCTAATTAATCACTTGTTCCAAAACACTTCTTTCATTTTAGGTTTTCCCATGGCTTCCAAAGGCCTCATCAAATATCCTTTTAAAGAATCAAGCTACAAAAACTCATAGCCAGCCATAGCTGGACATTCAAATTCAATGGATTATAACAGCCAAATTTGCTCTTGTTTTTCTTGTAGAGAAATCTATTTACATAACCTTGCTCATGCTGCTCTAAAAAGTTTATTAAAACAATATCCAACACTGAATATGCCATACTAACTCTAGGTCAAATTATCTTCTAGGTTCAAGAGATGATTTTTTTTTAAATCTAAATGCCTTTACTAAAGTATTAAGGATGATGTATTCTTTTCCAGGAAGATATTTGTACAGTTATGTTGCACAAGAAATCAATGAAATCTGGATATCCCAGCCCATCAAATATCCTTGAAATGTCAATCTAAAGTATTATATTATATTCAGTCCAATTAGCATTTTAACAAACATTTTAGTTTTTCTGCTTACTGTCTACTACAGTTTCATATTGTACTGTTCTCTCTCCCTTTTTCCACTCATACACAAAAATGCATTTCATGTAGTAAACAAGCTCTTCATGGTTGTGATAAGAATCATATACTAAAATGAGCACTGAAAGGCATTACACTCAATAATTTTTGAGGCAATAAAATAAATGTTAAAAATAAAATCTGGTATTGAGTTTAGTATTTAACTAGCATTTTACTAAGGTCAAGAATGAAGACTTGCATGCACAGACTTAAGGTGGATAACTCAATGCATGGATATGATAAATGTACCCACATGGAAAGATTCAAGAGCTATATCAGACCTGCAGCTTCAACTACTCCAGTTCACACAAGAAGAAAAAGCATATCAATCTGCTCTATTGGTAATAAATTTCTGCATCTTTCTTGACGGAGTCCAACTACACTTTCTGAGAAAATCTGAACTCTGGCAAAATTGTGTTTACACACCAGATCCAATACTTCATTAGTATTTATCATTAATATTTACCATTATTAATATGTTTTAAGAATATCTTCACTTAATATAAAATTTCTTATTCATGCACCTCAATGTACTATGCAGAAATGGATTATTAGTTTTGTGTTACTTCTGGGGGAATACTGACTGGTCCAGCCAGAAGAGAGATTAACAAAAGCCACTGACATTTACTATGAAATTACACATATATTGTTATAAACCAAGCTTCACATAATTTTTTTAACAATAAGCTTCTAATCTCATGCTCTGAAATTGGTTTCAAGAAATTTTTTGGAATAATACACTTGGATCTTTTGATTCATTGTTTCCTTTACAAACACACTTTAGGAGCTGGCTCCCAGAATGAACATTACACAATTATTATTAAATCATCATTGCTACCATGACCATCCAAATGACAAAATACTAATAAAATAATTTTTTAATAATCACATAGTGCACAAAGAATTCAGTTTATCATCACAACCATTTATTTTGTTTACTATAAATACTAACAGGTCAGGAGAACCAAGCAGGTGCTAGAGCTCCCAGGCAGACATCCCAGGCAATCCCGTCTGTGGAAAGCCAGTGCTCAGTGTACAAACCAGCCCACTAGAAACATCATAGTGCTCCTTGTCACATCCCTGTTCACCTTCTCAGGATTACTAAGAGATACAAAGCTGAAAATGTGGTTCTGAATCTCAAAGTGATAACTAATTAAATTCTAATTTCCAGACACATCTTTTTTACATAATGCTCTCGCAGAAAAATCACAGAAGTAATTTCTTACATGGGTATCCAAATTCATTTATCTTACTTACATACACAGTACTTATATTATACACTGTACAGTCTTGTTACATCTTATTATTGTTTTCAACTACAGAGCAATTTGCCCTCAACATCTTTCTCATTAACAAACCAGAATAGCAACAGTAGATGCTTGAGAGGTCTTTGGTTTCATTTATTCTTCCAGAAGTTCAGTGGGCCATGATTTTTAGATTGATAACATATTCTCAATTTTTAGTAATATTGTATTTACATGGAATTCACTAAGCAAATTGCAATTTGTGTGGAAGCTAGCATAAATTACTTTTGTCCTTAATTTGAATATGATCCCCAAACATTTGCATTGATAGAGAATCTTACAGAAAAATTTTCTTACAAAGAATAAACCATAAAAATAGTGTAATCATTCATTTGGCATTATATGTAGGTTGTGTTAACTGCTACAGGATCATCAGCCTTTGAAATGTCTATCTATAGCTAGCTTATTTTATCACTACCTGCAAATCTAAATTCTTATTTCAAACAATAAAGCATAAAATAACATCTCCCCAATTTCTACTGTGTGTTCTAGCAGTCACACAACTTGCAAATGCATGCTCATAACTCTTAATCAGACTTCTTGAGGGCCCTAGACAATATTAAATATGCATCAGTAGACACATCTTTGGTGAGTATTTACATATATTATATATACTGAAGCACTAGGCCTGATTTTACTTTGTGTGGTGGTTTGTGAATCTGAAAGCAATTGGGCCCTCTGCAACTTTAAACCCAGGAGAGTAACACCACAAGTGGCTTCCAGTAACCTGACAGGCTCAGTGTTTGTATCTCTAGTGTGTCTAGAAGTTGGGTTTTTAAAAAATTTTTCTTTGATGCACACCAAAAATATTCTCCAGTAGAAATACAGAATATTTACTTCATTAGCATTTGTAACGAATACTAACAAAATGGAAAAGAGGAGAAAGCCCTTCACCAAATGACAATGGGAACAGAATGTGCACGTACACGCGGTTATTTTGATACTATGCTTCAGTGTATTATGTGTGAGAAAATGAGTCTGTAATGACATTTTCTTAGACTGCAGAATCCTGTCCTTATGCAGTCTAATGCTGCAGTAGCAATTAAGCTGCATCATTCACACCAACACACCAGTAAGCAATGAAGATGGCAAGGGCACCACTGCATGCAATGGAGAATATGATGTGGCAGAGGACATTAAGAGAACCTTTTACCTGTCCTTTCTCGATTAGAGCTTTCTCCAGGTCCTCAATTTTTGCCTGGCACCTGAGAAGATCAGCTTGCAGTTGTTCACGAGTCTGGGGTGGGTAGAGAAATAAAAAGTAAATATATTTTCTACTATTTTATGGGCTGTTCCTTCAGGTTTTAATGTTTTTCATTAAAATAGTTGCTTTTGTGTTTATGTTACAAAATATTTGAAGCTGCCAGTTTAATAGGATTTTTCCTTCCTAGCCTAAAAAGATATTAACATCGCATATTCAGTAACTAAGTTCTTACCAGGGGAAGAAAAAAAAAAAATTTAGAAAGAGCTCTAAGAAGCTATTCATAAGCTTCAGGCAATTGGGAAAAAAGGGACAAGTGAGAAAGAGAATTGCATTAAGCAATGAAAAAGACCTTTAGGTAAACAAAATATGCTGACTCAAAGCAATTTACATATCCCATCAACAGCATGTGCTGGTCAGTTTTCCTCATTTACACAATTATTACACTCACCATTACACTGCAGTGAGTATTACCCCCTAAGTTCAGTGATGCCCTAGAAGGGATTGGATCATACAAGGTACTAAAAAAAAAGAATATAAAACAAAGCATCTTTTTGGAGACCCTCAGCCACCGAGGCTCCTTGAGCTACCGCAAGTATTTTTTCCACACTACTTCAGGTACTTTTTCACCCAACCAGTTTAAATATTCCTACATGGATTGTTTTCCTGCATCTTTGGGTCCTTGCTTACCCTAAGCCTCATCTAAAAGTAATAGGAAATATTCATCCCACCAAAAAAAACCAGGAAGAATGCTACTTTCTGACTCACTCAAGAGATGGATTTGCAGGGATGTGCCAAAAAAACCAAAATGCCATTTAAAAGAAATAGCCACAATTTCTATGTTTACAAAAAGTACAGCCCACAAATGCCTGCAAAATAAAATTTTAAAAAGCCCATGAAGGCAAAGAAAATATATAATGGCCTCTCATAACTGGCAAATAGATGACTGCCCCTGAAATTCTTTTTTAATCCTTTTTAATAGTAGATGAAGTTATGATGGTTCCCCCATCCTAATTCTATCTTGAGAAGTGATCTTCAAGCCTTTACAGCTTTCCCTGGCTAAGTGTCCTACTTAAAAAGAGAGCATCAAAACTAGGACTAGGCTTTTGTAAGATGCTAAGAACTTTAAACAAATAAAGCCATAAAGCAGTAATTCTACTATTATAAGAACTATATTTCACAGGAAAAAATTAAAAAGAAGTGTAGGTCAGTTGAGTTCTTCCCACCAGTAATTTTTAAACCCTTTAAAATAATTGTTCTTCTGCATTCTTAGCAACACACTGCAGTCGCACAGTACAATGAAGGCCACATGTAGCAAGGCAGTAACATGCAATAATTCACAGTATTTAATATGTTTCACCATTTTGGGATTTGGGGAGGTTGTACAGAGAAGAAGGTCAGGAATTTTTTAACTGCCAACTTATCTTCAACTTGGTGTCCATCAGTGGCCCTCACTTCCTGTTGTGCAGTGCTTTCCAGTGAGCCAGAACCAAGATTTGGGTCAGATTTTTAATATATTCATATGATGGAAGTACCTAAGCACTTGCAACAACCTATCCTGTGATGTATTTAAATTCCATCATGTCAGTATCCCAATTGCAGGCTCAAATGGGTTATCACTCTCATGGCATAGAAATCTTTAATGTATTATACATGCCAGAATAAAATATAACAACATCTTTGTTGTGATTGCACCAGGTGAATCTAAGTTATTACCCTACCTACGATATCCTCTAGTCTTCAAAAACATTGAGGTCTGCATTTCAATGACCTGCAAAGCTAACTGCTGCTATTACAAATTGTTTCAGCTTTCTGTATTATTTCAGAGTTAAAAGAATTTCAGTTAAACAATTACCCTTGCTTCTCTCTCTGCATCCAGGGTTCCACCAACTTGTTCTTGGAGCAATGCATATGCTCTTTGCAAAGCTTGATACTCTCTTGTCAGCTGGCAAAACCTGAGTTCTGCTTCTTCTTTAGGTGTGCTCTTAATGAAGAAGGGGGAAATATAATGAAGAGGGTTTGTATAAATATATATAATAATGAGTTTGTCTGTATAGAAACAGACTCACAAACATAACAACCAGTACAAATCACACTAAGTCTTAAAGTTTATAATAAAGGTATAAAATCTTAAAACTAGTAGAAAGGAAAAGGAAAAGAAAAAAGAGGAAAAGAAAAGGAAAAGGAAAAGGAAAAGGAAAAGGAAAAGGAAAAGGAAAAGGAAAAGGAAAAGGAAAAGGAAAAGGAAAAGGAAATGGAAAAATTATGAGTAATTGTCTACCACACAATTTAAGAATAGTGTAAGTTGCCATGTAAGACAGTAATGTAAAAAAATGGGAAAACTGTCTGGGGAAAGACGAGAGGAAATGGTTTTGTGCAACACTGTCTTCAGCAACTCCAGATCCACAGGGGTTTCAGAAAGCATTTGTTCTATTTCTCATGTAGTCCATCCTTCCCTCCTTACACTTTTTCTCTGAAGTGCCAGGGTAAAGCACACTGACACAAAAGTTACATTTCAAAAGCCATAAGATATTTTCTTAAATTTATTCTTTCAATACTTTGAAAATAAAATATGCTTCTGAAATAAAGTATTTTCAAAGTCTTTATTTTCCTTGAATTTTGAGCCACTTACATTAACACTTATAAGGTCTTTCCTATACTGCTGAGGACAAGAAATGTCCTTTACTAATTAATTTTTGCTCCAGGAACTTGAGTTCTAAGGAAAAGAAATTACAATATTATTAGATACTAAACCTAGGAAAAAAGGAAGCTTCTTCTGACTGAGGAGTATTAGGCAGAAGTTAGTGAACAAGAAAGAAAGATGAAAAAGGGCATCTAATTCGTGCTTTGTGCTCACGCACGCAATCTTCCAAAGTAGGCCAGCAGCACTGTATATCACAGAGCTGAGACAAAACATGTCACTGGGTATTTACTACCTATTATCATTTAAGCCCTCCTGAATTGCAAAGGCCTCTCTGAGTATTGTGAGCAAAGAAAGAAAATCCTGATTGTATCAAAACAGTCAAATAAATTATAAGGTTGAAAGGCAAACTATTGTCTAGTAAGTATTGACTTTTGGCAAAGCAATGTGCCTATTCATTTTCTTTTGACTAATAAGAAAGAGTTTGAGGAAAAAAAATCATTTCTCAGCCCAATATCTGCCAATAAAATATAAGCAAAATATTATCTTATTAATTTTATTGCAAAGTGTGTATGTTACCAGACTTGAAAAAAACCCAAAGGAATTCTCTGCCAAATATTTCCCAGTTCATGTGGTACAATAGCTGAAAGTTTGCATTTATACTTCAAGAAGTAGAAAAAAGAAGGAATCAGCTACCACTTACATCTTCCAAATCTTCTTCTGGCGTTGCTGGTGTCCTGTCTGTTTTATCTGTGTTGTATGAAGTTACAGATGAAGTTTCCGAATCAACAGATTCCTCATCAAATCCAAAAAATGTCTCCACAACATGCCTCTGAAAAATTAGGTTTTTTTAGTTACTAGCAAAACAGATGAAAAGCCACAATGACCCAGCAAGCAGTAACCAAGGTTGTCTCTGATTATTATTTTAGTAGTTAGGAAGAAAGAAAGGCTTCAATGCACACTCTTGTTCTCTGATTAAATAAGTTACTTTTTCAACATCACTTGTAGAAGAACCTCCAAGAACAGAACTGGACATGGAACAGAACTATAAAACCTAATTACCAAAATTACACAAGTCCTTACAAAATTCACAGTAGAGAAATCCAGTATCTATTCAGAAGAAAGTAAGCCAGTACAATGCAATATATAAGATGTACAACCAAAAGGAAAAAGGTATTCTGGAGACCAGTGCAACAATGTAATTGCTCATATTAAAATTAAAAAGAAAAATAATCTATTTTGGAAAACCCTACTTAAAAGTCTAAATTAATGCTTACCATTTATTTTTCCAATACTATGTCTAACCAAAAAGACATGTCTAGGGAAAAGCAGGATTGCACTGCAGATTTAAAATTTTACACATTATCAATTAAATGCAAGCTTAGAGAAAATGAGAGAAAATTAGTAGCTAGCGGAAATGAGTACAGTGTCAATTGTGAAAAATGTAATTTTTTAATATAAACAATCATAAAAAGCAGCAAATTTCCATGGAAATTCAACTATTAAAAATTGTTTATATATTTAACAAGAAAAAAAGGGTTTTAATTGTTATTCACCAATAGAAAGTGTAACTTCTTACACCACACAAGTATTTTAATAATCCAACCATTTTCAGAGACACAGGAAAACTGAGAATATGTTTTAAAAGGGTATTGCTGAAAAATGGATTCGAGTTATGAAGCAGCATAGACAGAGAGGTAGTGGAGAGAGGTGGCTGTAAGAAGATGAAGAATGATCTCAATGTGTTTTGCCACTGCTTGATACTGACGCACAGATCTTGATGTCACAATTTGCTGTCTGGGTTTTTTTTCAAATATATATCAGAGGTTGTTTATGAGAAGATAATATTTTGTTCATTAAAATACCCAAAAGGATTTATAAAGTTATCAGTTGTTATTAATTCCAAACATCATGAATCCTACATTTCAGCAAAGCCAAACAGCCTGAATGGAATTGTGATCTATCAATTTAATTCAAGATACTGAAAGCTTTTAACTATAATGCCATATCTCAAGATGATTTCCAAATATTTACCTTTCTCTGCAGTTTTCCAGACTTGCCTAACCTTAGAGATTTTTCTAGTATATCTACATTAAGTATGGTCTTCTCTTTCCCACAAAGCGCTGTAATGCTCACTATATTCTTTTGGCTCAGCACAGCTCTCATCAGCAGTCAAAATACTCTGTCTTGATTTAAGGGATACCAAAAAACCAAGCTTGTAGCTGTGACGTTTTGCCCGATGCATGACACCATGTGCTCCATTGACAGTCTGCAGCCCTGGTCGCCACAGCCAGCAGGTCACAACCTCATCACTCATAAGCTGAACAAGTCCATAATAGTTTCACAGTACAGGTAACTCCCCTCAAACTGTCAAAGACAGCTCCAAGGTCATGTCCTGGATCACTCAACTGCTTCACCTAAGATGAGCTCTTCAAACAGCACTTAAAAATTTTCATTCAGAAATCCAAAAAGCTGTATCTTTTCTAAACATGCTAGGTTTATCCATATGCATGCAGATAAATATGATGCAGCACAAAAGGCAAAGAGCTTCTGACCAACCTTGAGAAACAACTTTCCTTTTGCAAGCTACTAGACCACTACTTTGTGAATTCGTAAGATCACAGTTATAGTGCTACAATGCTGGAAAGACATTACTCTGTCCTCACTTGTTCAGGAAGCACTGTGATCTTTCACCAGGCAGAGCTATGTCCAAGGTGCTTAAGACAAACAGTTCCCTGGTATAATTTAATCCTTTCCTCCAGCATTCACCAGTTCATCTTTCTGCCCTACTTAACAAAACAAAGGGCACAAGGAATAGGTTTAAGCTCTATTCTAAAAATACAGACTTATCCAGAAAGCTAATGTATTTCCTGGCACTTGAATTAAAACCATTTCAGATTTCTCTTTCATAAGTACAAAGGTTTACCACAAAAAAACAAGGGGTAATTAGTCCTTGGGAGATGACCCATCCAGCTTTTCTCTCCCACTGAATATTGGTTGCAGCTTACAACCATGTAACAGTAATACTACAAATAAATACTGGAAGCTGAAAATAGGGCTAAAGAAATGGTGCTACTTCAAGTTGTAAGGAAGACAAATTTACAATCTGAGTAGCCAGCACAACTCACTTTTCTGACTCCAAAATGATGTGCAGATGCAGTTTCATAAAAAAGAAAGTACATGTTATGGAGGTAAAGAAGATGGTGGCAGGTAAACAAAGTAAGTGTCAAGTCTTGACTTCGAAAAGGCTGGCAGAAGGGACTACTAAAAGATGGAGAAAAAATCTCCAATTTATTATCATATGGCACAGATCACAGTACCACGAGGGTCAGCAGCAGCTTAGTTAGAAGTGACAATAAAACCCACCATACCTATGGGATTTTTTTGCTACATCTCTGCTGAACAGTCACTTTTAGGTGACTCAGGTCAAGTACGTGTCTTCCTTTAACCCTGCATGCACACACCCACCCATGGCATTTCAAGAAATGAAAATAAATTAGCAAAACGACAGTGATTTTGTTTTTAAATAAAGGTATGTAGCCTGGAGAAAATACTTAAAGCAATGCCATTATTGTGAAAAAATATTTAATCATTTCACTTGTAGCAAAAATAGGGGAAAAATATGCATATGCCAATAAATAAACCATTTGATTATTAGATGTGAGGGAATTCTGAAAAAAAAAAAAGTATTTCCCATCATACTAAAAAACCCCAACACTTAAAGAAGAGTTAAAAGTCAAAAACTTTCAAATGCTATAAAGATTACCTGCAATATTTGGAGTTACAAATGAACCACTTATTTTTAACTCTCCTTCCTTTTCAGAAAAGCTGTGTATTTGTGGAGCAGATATGTTCCATAGCAATAGAGATAAGGTATCTAATTATTGCATGTTACCTGCACATGTATGAATTGCTTCATGACATAATTACAAAATAGCCAGTTTTACTGTTGATTATCTAGCATCTGAAACAACCAACTACAAGAACTGATTCACAGCAAAACCAAAACAAATTCATTCACAAGGGAACAGCTGTAGAGGGAGAAAAAAATACTTGAAATAAAGACATATGAGTCATAAAGTTGTTGATAAACACTGTATTAAATAATAAACATCAATAAATATATCAACTCCAAGTGGGATTCCACATATGGCTCAAAAGCTGAACCACAATGATTTCTGGATAGTATGTATAAAGAAATGCACAATACTCACTGGACTTTTGTAGCTATATAAACTATATTTGTTCAAGTTTCATTCAAACTTTTTTAAAAATGAGAACATTCTCAATTAATAACTTAGAGATTCCTTTATATTTGTTTGCACATTTCCTATTTCTAAATCACAACTTTTTAACTGAGGAAATAGTAATGTAAATTGCTGAAAATTCTGATTTGAATTTTAATTTCCACTGACTACTGCCATGCATTTAATAGCAAGTATTTTTCATGTGGATTTATATCAATGTTTCCACATAATTTTAAAGTAAAATTCTGCATTAGGTCTTTAAAGCTCAAGTATTAATGCTTCTACTGAAGTATGGTGCTCAGTAAACATCAAAGTTTAGAATACTATAAATCAATAGTGACACATTAACTACATTATATGCAAATTTCAATATAATCTGATTTCTCTGTTGCTAAAGTAGTTTCATTTTACATTTAAATATGCCATTTTAAGAGACTTAATCGAACATGATGAAAATTATCCAAGATATATTTCCTTGTAACGCAAGCAGGTGTGCTCATCAGTAACTTCTTACCTTCATGCTTATATGTCATTTCTTGGCAGCCAGAAAAATACAGGCACACCAAAGCACAGAGGCAGAGAAAAAAAGAAAAATATAAACCAAGAAATATGAACTCCATCCCACAAGCGTGCAGGCTTTCCACTACTGCAAATACAGTTTATTTATTAAAGTTTAAAAAAAGGCACAGAGTCCTGCAGTTATCAAATAAGCTGAGTTAATATGTCTTACTTTCAAATGCATGACTCCATCCATCATGGAATGAATGCAACTCTATTCCACATGTAAAAATATATATATATATAAAAAATACTGCTTCTGAAGTTTCTTGGTTATTTCACAACAAAAATTGAAAAAAAGTAATTTTAAAAAGCACCTTGGAAAAAATCAGGTACCTGACTATACAGAGTCACTACATCACTCCTCTAAAGACCTTGCAAGCAGAGAGGTTATAAAGCCCATCCCACTTTGCTGCTCCTTTCCTCGGGGAGCCTGAACCAGTTGCCAGCATTGTTCCATGGACTCTGATGCTCCTTGGGAATTAAAAGAGTGCTCAGTGAAAGCTACAGTAGCAACAGTAACCTAGTGCGCCTACAGAGCTCCAGAAATAACACTGATATCAAATTAAAAACCCAAAAAATATAAAATTTTCAAAAGCTTCTCAACTAAACTGATGCTCAGGGCTGTAAATGCTACTGGCAGATCATTCACATAAGATGTCTCAAAGATGGGGAAATGCATTCCATGGATTCTCTTCCGAATTACACAAACAACTGTCAGGAAAATACTCATTAGAAAACAACCACAGACTCATTAGAGAACAATCACACACTCTCTGCAGTCAGACCATCTCAGGAATGAAGGAAGCCGGAGTCTAAAAGCACCCATTTAGGAAAATCTGCATCAGATGAGTGTAACTCTTCACCCTGTGCACCATGTTCCTGGTTATTAGAACAAAGAAAGAATCATTCTATACCTTCCAGAATGAGCTCATCTGACCACTATCATGAAACCTCATTCTCATAAGTTATTTCCTCTTTCACTTTGTCACAAAATATGGGACACATCTGGAAACAGATAAAACTCCACCAGCCAAAATTTTTAATTCACTGTGTTAATCCCAATTTTACATTTAACAAACCTTAGAAAAGCAAAGCCAAAGACTTAGATCAGCAATTTCTTTTTCTGAGTGTTTGTTTAGTACAGGTTAACACATAATTTTACTACAAATCTATATAGGTTATATCACTTGTATGAGATAAAAATCTTGCACAGATAATAGACAAATACACTTAATGCTGTGCGTGTCTATATATAAAACAACTCATCTTATACTGCCTTTACAGTATGTGGAGAAAAATATCATATGTCCTATTTAGGTACGTACTTCCAATCACTTGATGTTACCACTTCATCCAGAGCAAGATGTCTGTATCTCATGTCCATTATGACATCCAACCAACATTTGCAACACTCAGTTAAATAAATTCTATAATTTTCTTCTGGATTCCTGATATAGGCAAAAAATGGAGATGATGAAGATGGTAAAATTCCACATCATCTGAGTAAGCAACCCATTCCATATAGATTGTTCAAATCAAAAACTGTTGGAAAACTGTGGGAAACACAATTTCCCTTGAGGATTTTGATCCTCACAGGACCACACAGGTAGCCTGGAAGGAAATCAGTCCATATGCAAGGATTGGATTTTCAGGAGTTAACACCAATCCTGGTTAAACTGTGAGTCAACACTGCACATAAATGTGAACAGTCTACAGGTTTATCCACTGGCAGTTAATGACACAGTAGTATTATTGATTACTTCTTTCATTCCTTAAGGAATCAGCTCATTTAGAAAGTTTAAATACAGCTACGTATTACCTATATTAACTAGTGTGTATATATGGTGTAACTACTATATGTAGTATACTACATAATGTTACACGTATGTAACATTATATGTACTATTACAGTAACATTATATGTACGATACTACCATAGTATACTCTTCTCTCACAACTTTCTTTTTTCACTTGTTTTTGTTTTCCAGTCCTATTTTTCTTTTCAGGAGATAGTATCACATAGAATTTCAAATGGTCACTTCATCCCCTGAAGAGCTAATGAACAGGGGAAGGAATAATTTGTAGCAGAAATGTTTGCTACTGATGAATTTGTTCTTTCTGATGTATCTATCATAACCCAAATAAGAAGCACACTCCTACTAACTCTGCTGCCCATACACGTACAATTCTTGCAGTATTCTCTGCAGCATCCCCATATTACAGTGCTCTTAGCAAAAAGAGAATAGCATTGCCACAAAATTTTTAATGCTATCACACCCATTCTCTCCAATCCTCATGTTTTTCAACCACTTCTTTGGTTGATAAGGAAGAGACCACAAAAGCATCAGGTTGCTCAAGACAAAACAGGAAAGGTAAAGGTTCTACTAACACAGAGTTTTCAAACATAAATGCATATTTATTGAAGTTTTCAGCCTACAGAAATTCTCATCACCAGTTACCAACACCTAAAAACTGACTTAACTAGTTCTTTTCATGAGGAACTTTACAATTTAGCAAATGATCTTACACACTTGACTTACAGTCAGATAAAGGCGAATAATTAGAGAGAACTATAAAAAGTACAGTATAAGTTACATACATATATATATTTACTTTTGCATTCTGTTTTTAAAATTGCTCTCAAAAAACAAATTTCCAGTTACACTCCATCAAGAAACAATAGTTTACAGTTGTTGCAAATATATTTGGCAGGATCTATTGTTACTTCTGATTTTTTCTTTTTTCCTATGTAAAAGACACTTTGTTATTAGAAACAGAATTTGAAGAAACTACCAGCAAAATAGAGTCCCAAAGGGTAAATTTTTAGAATACAGGCATTAGAGTGCAGAGCAATAAAAAAGCACCACCTGGAGGTTACCAGGAATAGATTATGCAGAACACAGTGACTCAAGGCACCCATTTATGACAGAATATATCTGAAGCTACCATATAGATGATAATGATATCTCCACTCTTCATTTCCATTTTTTCACTCTTACTCCACTTCCCACTTCCCACACACATGCTCCAGGCTGCTCATGTTCAACTTCGCAAAAAACATTATTCAGCAAATTACTTTAAGCATGTTACAAGAAACTTTAAGGGTATACTTTCTGAAGGAAAACTTTTCTGTTTTTATAATCTTATTTTTTTTTCTTGAACCATGTATTCTAGAGCAGAAAAGTTATTAGAGCATAACAGTTGGAATTGTCTTACTACTTGTATATCACATACAGAAATATTGTTTCAGTAACATCCCCAGCATGAGTTATTCTTTAATTGTGATTTAGCTCTGTGTTGGTACAAGTAGTTTAAAGGAGGTACGCACTTTAAAACAAACTGAATATTTGTCCTTTAAAATAGTAGTTGTTTCAAGCTATTAAATCATTATGCCTCAGTCTATTTGAATATTTAGGTTACAGTAGCTACAAGTGTAATTTTATTGCTTATTTAAAACAAACCCCAAAACAACATCACTTGTGTGAAGTACAAAACTCTTGAATTACCCTAAATAATGAAGCACTCACCAAAGTAAGCAAAAGAATTATATGGATTTTAGTCAATAAGCAGAGCTTTAAATTCAGGCAGTATTTGAAAGAGGTGTTGTTCACAGAACAGAAATGCACGAAAAACCGAAGGTTTGCTCACCTTTGGAGGCTTCAGACTTTTCCTCCTCTGTTTTTTAGACCGCAATAACCGTTCTCTTTCCTAGAAGGAAAGAGAACATTTTGGTATGGGTTTGTTTTAAAACTATACTTAGATATGTCTAACACAGAGAAATATCATTAACACTTTCTTTAAGCCTCTGGTAAAGCTAACACGAGGTCTTTATCCTTTTGAATAACACCATGTTACACCACACTGTACTGCAACTTTATGCCTTTAGCAAACAAACCTTCAGCCATGTACTTCACGCATTTGATGGGAAGTTGGCAAGGAAAGGCTTTGTTAAATACTGAGCACAGATTTCTGACAGTTCTTTTGACTCTTTTACCAAGAAGCTCACTATGGAAACAGAATAAAGAGTGTCACTCCAGTGTTCAATCATCCTGAAGAAGCAGGTCGGTAGCCAAAAATTAGTCCAGTCTTAGCAATTAAAAGTCATTATATCAGACATATTCTGATATACAAACATGCATGTGCAGATACAGTGTTACATCTGACTTATCCCGGTAGGGCAAAAGTCTCAAATCCAAAGGCACTCTCAGTCTGTGTCAACTTAGTCGCTGTCTTTTTTCTACTCCAGCTTTGGTGCAAGATCACAATAAACTATACCATAACACGAGGAGGTCATGACTGGAAATGCATGATTTATGTTCAACTAAATCCAAGAATACTGCCTTAAATTCCAAAGGAGAAGAAGAGGAAGAGAAGGTAAAAAAATGCGAAGGAGCAAGCAAAAAAACCCCAACAACACGGGAGGCAGGTGCTCTGTCTTCTTGTTTTTTATTCTGATTCTTTCCTTAGCTCTGCATCTTTGTTTGCAGCACCTCTATTTTTAAAAGACAGATTGCAGTTCCAAGTGCTTCTTTAGCAGTTATTGCTCACTGCATGGTATTGTTCTATTCAGTTATTTGCTTTGCATTCAGTTCAGAAACTGGAAAAACAGGAAGCTCACAGTAGAAATCACAATAAAATTATTTATCAGTACATTATTCCAGGAAATAAGTTTTGGAAAACGCAAAATAACTGCAAGAAGTACAACAACTTACACAGCACCTTGAATACATGTGGTTTCAAAAATAAGGAAAAGTAATGACTGCCAAGGTAGAATGGTGCAGGTATTTCAAGCTGCAGAATAATATAATAATTTAAGCTAAAAAAAAACAGTTGAATTTTATACTGTTAAAGAAGAATGCTCTCTTCTCAGATGCCCACTTAAGGCACAGTCCTGCTTTAAGTGGGGTATTCTGTCTCCCAAGCAGGTGTCCAAACAAATGCAGTGCAGAATCAACAAACACTTCCAAAATCCCAGTCCTTCCTGTTTCTAATCTTGTTTGTAAGAAGACTGCTTAATTTACTTAATTTACTGCCTCAACATAAATTGAGCAGAACAATATTAATGCCAATTAAAAGCCACCAGCATCTTTTGCAGTCATCTGAGTTTACCTTGACAGCTTTCCTTTTAAGAACTGACCAGAACACCACTGTTGGGAGAGAAGTCAACAGCATCAAAGATACCCTACAGATTGCACTGTTAATCAGTTCAGACAACCCTACTGCCTAAGACTAATGTTCTTATTTCTGTGTATGATACTGGTCTTAGCTGAGTTAAGCTGATGATTTTTATTTTAATCAGATATGGGACATTTGGGTCATTCTTAGTAACTGTATTTGTAGTCTGTAGAGGTATGGTTTGGGCCAGAAAAGAGAGCTCAGAAGCAACAGTGCACAGAATTCCACTGCATTCACATCAAAGGCAAAGGCTCAATAAGTTTGTACTAGAACCAAAGAAGTTTTCTAGTTAAAAATTTAATTAATTTCTGCAAGTGGAACAGTATTTGTAAATAGGAAACAAAGCAAAAATGAAGCAATATTTTAAAATATTTATTTATTTTACTTTCACACTAAACACAAGTTAATATTATTTGACCATAGTCAGGATACAATGTATTTCCTCATATCACTAGCTGAGCCAGTAAAAATAGAGTCCTTTCATACACACTTTGAACTGAAATATAAGTGAGGTTATATCTGCCATATACTGAACATCTAATGTCATATCACCAGCCCTGCCTATGCAGTTTTATTTGGAAGCTAAAGCAGCATCACTCTGTGGACCAGACCCTACATCATAGCATCTGAGTAACATCCTACCGCTTGTAACACTGTGACAATGCAGAATGCACAGAGACATCGAACTTTGGCAATGATTTCAGAGAAAAATCCTGGGTCAAAATCTCAGAGGAACTGCCAGAAACTGAGACAACGTTCCACATACAGCAATAACACACCTTCTTGTTTTTCCTTTTTGGAGCTTCTGTTTTTATTTTCAATTATGTATCCAATTGTTTAATTTTTTTATTTAGACAGAAGGCTCTTGAATTCTTTTCATTTTGTAGCATTCAGTAGTGCCATTTGAGATGTCTGAGTCTGCCTGAGTTCCAGATGCTGCTCCAGAATGGCAAGGGTCTCTCAGAGATTATATATAATTTCTGCCAGCACCAGAAGGGTTTATCACAAATTGCACTAAATAGCACTAGACACCTCTAATACAACTTGAAAGATTCCTCATCAAACACAACTTAGAGGGTTCCTGATCAAACACTGAGAACATCTATGAGCATCACCTTCAGAAGCCTTCAGAGTCAGAGGGCAGCAGATGTGCAATTCTAATCCTAAGCCATGCTGCTACCTTTGGTTTGATGAACCACACTGAGTTCTCCCCATCTGTTTTAAATATAGCTTGTATGGCCACCTCAGCTAGAGATGCTTAGCCAGGTGAAATTAATGCCACCATGTTTCTTTCTTTTAGGAGAACTTCTAGATCGGGGGAGTGCTTGGGTTTGCATCCAAAACATTTTAGTCATTAAGCTTTGGGAAGTCTCCTTTACTCAAGTTCATAATTTGTTGACAGCCAGTTTTGTAAGTAAGGTCAGTGGGCTGACATTGCACTTTTCTTCACAAGCAGCTCATAATAGGCAAATATTTTTAATACAAAGATTCATACACATTCCAAAAAAATTCATTCACTACCTGAGAAAAAACAAAAACCCTTTGACACCAAAGAACTACTTGTGTTTTACTACTACAACTGGAGTTAAAACATTCCTCTCAAATCTTTAGCTTGCCTATAGATGTGTGTGCATGCACATGTGTATACCAGTCATAAACATTACCACTGTGAGATCATCAATAACATGCTGTTGTTCTTTGACTTGCAGTCTAAGGAATTCAATTTCTTGCTCCTCTCGTGTGCTGCTGAGATCATTCAAAGATGTGTGTCTCTTCAGTGCCGGTTGTGCAGATAACTTTTCTTTCTACAAAAATAAAAACCATAAAGAATGTTTTAAAGTGTCTTGCTGCAACAGGAGAAAAATCATCATGTGTGATGTAGCAACCAAGAATTCTTTGAACCCATCAGTTCAGTGCATACTCCACTACAACACAAGGCCTCTTTCAAGAAAAAACCCCTCACATTCTATACGCCTCTGTGTTAATCTCTCACGTAAAGTATTTTGAAACAGAATCAAAGAACAGTCCGGAAAATTAGCAGACAAGTGAACTCAATGGTCTAGCATAATGCATGCACTTAAATTCAGTTCTCACTTCTGATCATAAAAGCTGTATTTATTAAAGCTGATTTTTAGTCATAGCTTTTTACAGCCTGCAAAAGCATTTTATCTATCTTTGCTCTTTTCCCTTAATCAGTGTGAATTGATACAACACAAAGCACATGCCACTCTGAATTTAGAATATGAGTATTAGCTGTATTGTCTGGATTTGACAGTTGCACCATCCCACTGTGGAGATTAATCAATTTGTGCTTGAATAAAAGCCTCACAAGCACTTCCACCTCAGAGTAACTGTGCAATGTGTTCTCCTAACATGACATCAGAGATGATGAGTTACCAGAGATGGTTACTTACCAGTTCTACATTTTCCCTCGATAAATTTTTTATCTTCTCTTCCATTCTCTGGATACATTGTAACATATCATCATTTTTTTTGCTCATCCTCTTATTTTTTTCTACCAAAGGCTTCAGCTGACTTTCTGTCTCCCGAGAACGTTTCAGCTGCAAATGGCAAAGGAATGAAGTTAGTTGTGCTTTAGTTTACCTTTGAAGGAAAGAAAAAATAGGCATGTTTTCACTTGCCTTTCTTAATTCAGAAAGTTTAGGTCTTCTGCTAAACGGCATCCAATATACACCACTGCTGAACTAAGAACTACAGCAGTCCAAACAAATAAGATATAATGTTTTTGTATTGTCTGCCAAAACACTAAATCTGGTCACTGGATTTTGCTCTTGGCAAACACTTTTAATGATCCATAGTGATTTCTTTATAAACTAATCTAAATATATATAAGCTTGATGTGACCAACTATTTCTCTAGACAAGTTGTTTTCACCAATTTAGCCATCTCTTAAGAGGAGGACACTCTTCCTTCTCTACTTTAAAAAATCCTTTACCTAATGCATAATTAGAGCAATGAGAAAGTCAGCCAGAGGGCACAGATTCAATCTCAGCATTCTGCTGACATTTTCAAGCTGCTCAATATTGCTCCTGTGGTTTTATGATGTTAGACAATTATGTGAAGCAAATTACTGCTCTTCCTTGCGTTTGTGTGTATTCAGTATTTCACTGTTTTTACTTCATGAGCTGTTTTTTTCGAAAAAAAATCCATTTTTCTCAGTAAAAAGATTCTTAAATTTTCCAAGTTTTATCTGGAAAGGAGAAAGAGATAGTATTTTTTCCTGAGATAAAAGATAAATTCACTGAGTATTTGGTTTTTTTGTTTTATTCTTGAGAAAATTATTTTCCACAGTGCTTATTCACATGGCCTTGCTAATACTACTGATTTTATGTGTGCTGTTTTCTCATAATATAAAATCTGCTCCACATCTCTTTCAAAATATATTTCTTATGCCACTGAATCTTGAATCAAGAAAAGTACTTGACTGAATCATACATGCCTTCCATCTAGAGGGACACTGAAGGATACGTGACAACACTTCAGCATTCTTCAGGGATCTTTTGAATTATTTAGGCCCTCAGAAAGGATTAACAAGGAGGAAGATGTCAATGTTTCACAAAGATGTCCATGTTTCACTCTATAGGACTGACACATGGCACCACTTCAGCTCTCAGCATAATTTTAGAATCAGACACATAGGTTCCATCTTTTTAGAATAAAAAACCTCTTCTACTGCCACTAGAATTAGGGCATTAAAGGACATGTGTAAAAATTCTTATTGTGAAACTCACCTCCCGTTGCAGTCAATGGAGTTTTACCATTAACCTCAGTACAAGCAATTAAGTAGTGATAAAGGCTAATAAATTCATTCTCAAAATTCTAGTCATATCCTTTCTTGTGTAAGTTGCTATCCTTCTCCTAGGAGAATTTCACCTACTTAAGAGACTTCCCTTGAGAAATGGCAGATTTTTCAGCACTAGCACAAGAAAGCTTTAACTCCTTGCTAGCATAAGCATGTCGCAAAAACAAATTTCAAAAGGATGAATACAGCAATTTAAGTGCATGGATTATGCATGTTTTACACAACATCATTACACAATGCTACAGGCAATATACCAGTTAATTTGATTATTATAACCCCAAAACAAATTTGTAGATTTTTATTTTTGTGAAACAGGAAAGATTCCATCCATGCCTTCTACGGTCACAAGATTAATTTCTATAGAAATCTCTGTTACATTGAGATATAATTGATGGAGCTAACCAGGACTAATTTGTAAATTATTTATAAAACTGACTTTCCAACATTAAATCGTTTGCCATAAAGATGCCCTCCCAGTCACCATCTGTGTTATTACTAATTAATTTACCAGTTCATTTCTTTCATCTGCTAGGAGAGTATTTCTGTCTTCCAGCTTTCTTATTACAGCATTCAGTTCAGCGATTTTTAACTGAAATCTACGCACATCTCGTTCATCCAGATGCTGCTCCTTTACATCAAAAACATACAGATTTATGAAATTACTTTTTAAAAAAATATTTTACTGTCCATATTTCAATATCATGGCTTAGCAAGTGTATTGTGTAAATTTTAAACAGACTCGTGCCTGGAAGTTTCAGTGTCTGGAAAACTTACTATAATTAACTGAAACACTAAATAATAACATACTTGGAAAATGCTTCATGAACAGCGCCTTGTGAAATGCATGTAAAGTTTAACAATTAAAAAAACAACTAGCTATGCAAATAATATTTTATATATAGTAGATTACTTCTCACCAGATTTCTTACTCTCAGCTAAAATAGTTCTAGTGTAAAGGACACAGATTAAAATCACATTGCTCAGCTTTTGAGAAGTGTAGTACTTATTTTCTAATGGTTAAAATATTCCTAAAGTAATTAAATGGTGAAAAAACACTGAGGTTCTCAGCCAAAATCACAGTGTAAATTCTAGAATTTCTATATTCACATATTTCTCAATATTCTTTGCAATTTAAGAGGTCCAAGAAGTTTTTAAATCATCAGTAAAACAACACAGTGCAGCACCAGGCCATTTACTACCATTAATTGGTCCTAGTAGTAACCACAAAAGCACTGTGAACACCCAGGCAGTTATCCAGAGGTGAACTTCAGAGCAAACACCACTTTCTTACCGGAGTCCCCATCAGTTCGCTGATATCTCCTACTCCTGCAGGAAGCTCCCTCTTAGGACTGCTGTGGTATCGCTCTGCCTCCTTCACTTGGACAAGCTGCTCATCCAAAGCCTCCTTCTGAAGGAGCAGTTTCTGTGTATGGCCTGCCTGGACACCAAGATCCTTCTCCAGAGCCAGAATCACCCTGTCTTTGCCTTTTATCTCGTCCATCTGGAAAGAAATACAATGCATGAAGGAAGTTTCTGTAACATCCCCAAGTGCTCACTCCATGCAAACACACAAATTTGCAAAAACAAAGTTCTGTTTCTCTCAGAATTACACCACCACCGAAACTGTGGCTGACAAAAAGAAAATTTATGTCCTCTGTAGTCTTTTTTCTGTCTTTAAAAAAGGTCCAGCCTTCACTCGATCAAGAGTTTCCTTTGTCCAGTCTCAACTCAAGAGACAAACAAAACCAGATGCAAATATACAGCGAAACAGAATACATAGCCAATGAAAACATCCACTTCATGTGAGGATACACAGTCCTATACAGAGAAGAAAAATCTGCCTTCATTATGTTTCAGCAAAGAAACACAACTAGTACAAGGTAAGACAAACACACCCTTTAAAACTCACCTGGGCTTCGTTTCAAAGCTTGAGCCACACACATCTGCCCCATGTTGACTCCCTCTTTATTAGTGAATACCACGTGTGGTGAACCTCTTCACAGATATTTAAAATTAGTAGCATATACATGCACAATAGTTAAACTTAAAATCTTAAGCATACCTATATATTTTATGTGCCCTTGTTATAAGAGTCAAATGAGGACTAGACTTTGTGTAGAAGGACAAAAGTAAGTTCACACAGACCATTGGAATAAAGGGTAGGAAGAAACAGTTCTTAAACATCCTCTCTGGTTACTGAACTGTGTGTTCATATATCTCCATACCAAATAAAGCACATTGCTCGCAGTGATCTACTGCAGCTCTCATAGGATTTGTCCCTTGCAGCATCAGTGTTAAATTCACTTTGGTACTATTCCAAATGCTAGAGGAAGTGACAATCTGCAGCAGTTACTATAGAAACAGATTTCTTAACAAGAACATTAACCATTAACAATATATTTATTGGAACTGTGCTGTACCTCCTCCAGTTTACAAAGCTGTTTTCTTAGCCGACACAGATGCATGGAATTTTGGAAGAAAGAGTATTATAATCTTATTTGAAGAAAAAAAATTATGAACTTGTTAAATCATATGTTTGTTGTTTATTACAGTCCTACATTCATAGAAGTCCTTTATGTCAAGTTACACCAAAAGAAAAAAGGAAAAAAAAAATACATACTAGAAGTAATTTATAGTTCAATCGAAGTGATTTACAGGATTAACACAATAAGATTACACGACTAGATGTAATTTGCTTCTTCAGGATTCTTGTCTTAAGCCTTTCACAGTCTACAAAGCACGTGAAATTAGTTTGTGTACAGAACCTGACTGGCAGGAGATGGCTTGGCTGAACCATGACCAAAGATAAAAAGGTCAGATTTGAAGTGAATAAGCTGGTCTAGACTACTCTGAAGTTCTAACTGGAACTGATGAAGATTGGTTCTGATGGAGATTTCTTCCCTCATTTAGAAAAGTTGCTAGGTCCCAACTCCTCGTACAGTAAATAAAAGCAATACTTCCCTGTATGTCAACTCGCATTTGTAAGACTTCCAAGAATGCCAAAAAAGGACTTGCAGGAAAAGAATTCAAGTTTTATTAATGGAAGAATTTGCAACATGCAGGATTTCAGAGAGACTGTGCAGTGAACAACAATGACAAAAATTAAGCAGCTGCTTCATTTACTGAATGCTATCTGTCAGGCACACTGATCTATCAGGGAGCCCTCGGGGGGAAAAAATGTCATGTAACTAAATACTGTGGAGAGTTTCGCTTTCAATGACACAGGTGCTCACACTGAACATCCATATAACTGACACAGGAATTTGCCCAGGCAAGGCACACATTCAATAAGAAGACCCAAGCTTACATACACAGCCCTAATTCAAGGTATCCTATTAGTAGCATATTTCATACTCTTCATGTTCTCACAACTTAATGGTAAATGCAATGACATAGGCTTTCACTTGGAAGAAAAAAGGAAAGCAACAATCTTGGTACATCTGCTCCTCGCTGAACTGATCCTTTGAAACAGATGTAACCAGTGGAGACACACCCATGTCAGCCTCCTCTCACACTTCCATTAATCAAAGTACACAAGCTCACACAAATCAGAAAGAAATGCCATGAAAGACCATGGCTTTAAGGTGAGGGTTAAGAGCAGGCATAATTCTCCTCTGCTTTTCCTATTACTCTTTTTCCTATCAAAAAAATCTACATGTGGTGAATCTTTTAGAAAACAACAAATGCCCCATTTTTAAGTCAAGCATAAAAATCTTTGAAACACTGATATAATAAAATAGTAATGACTGCAGATCCTTTTTTATTTTGGGTTTCTATTTTAAGTTACAGGTATATACTAGAGAACCTCTTACTCATAAAGATGCACACACACAAATATACAGAATACTGCAATAGTGCTTAGTTTTTTATAAGTACAAACCACCAGAACAAAGAATTTCTAAGCAACTAACGTACCACAAATTGATAAAGACTATTAGAACTGCATCAAGAATGCCTCCAAATTGTGCTTCAGAAGCATGGGGGTCAGTACAATTGTGCTCTCTTCAAGGGGATGGTTACACCCTTTATTCATCCAATCTAACTGCATTGACCTAGTTAATGTCTCAATTTTCTTACATCTACTGCAAAGATTTACTATCTTTTTCAGCCTTGCATGGTGCAGAGCAAATTTGTTAACCTTCCTTGCCTGCTTTCTTAACAGAAAGTACACATTGATCCAGAGTGAGGAAAAAAAAAAGGAAGAGAAGTATTTTACAGCAATGCAACCTCCCTCAGATCCGTGTGGAAGAGATGGTATGTCAAGGGCCCAGGAGGCAATGAAAGAGGAGTCACACGACTAGGAAAAAGAGAGATGGTTTAGGTTTAAACTGAACATAAGCTGCCATAGAAGAAAACTTCAGTTTAGCCTAGTATTATATATTCTAATATTTGTAAAACCTCAAAGTCTCCATGCCAGCTCTGTCCCACTGGAGAACCACTGGAGCCACAGTTAGTTACATGAAGGAAAAATATGCTGGCAGCATAAAGGCCAACCAACTAATGTAATTAGGTGTGAATAAGGCATGTATTTTAGACATATGTATTATGGTCTCTATTTTAGTGGGGGAAAGTACATCTTCCATTACACAAATGAATATCAAAATAGATTAATCCACTTTCCCTGTTGCTTGCCATTTTAATCAAGCGCATGTTGTGGAAGCAATACTGTAGTAGCCAAGACTGTCTAAGAATCTACATGGTCAGGAGGAGTATTTTTTATTAGACTAAGTGACAGAGTTTATAAGAAAGCTTTCAGGCAAAGAAGTCCTTCAGCAGATCAGATTAAGAAGTGTTTTTTGTTAAGAAGTGTTTTTATGTTTTCTACCATGGCATTGTACATGAAGGACCAACGTGACAACTGGAACCTATACGTACCAACTCCCACCACTGCTTTCACAGATTCCTGCCTGTTCTGCAACTCATTTGAGACCTCTCAATAAGATACAGAGCATAAAAAACATCTTTTCTTCCAACATATTTAGTACAATGACATCCCAATCATGCATTGGGCTCAAACATATTGTGTAAATCAAGTATATCATCCCAGAAACTCCTTCCAAGTGTTGTTTAGGTTTCAAATTTGTTCTCAGTTTAAAACAAATTTACCCACTTTTTTGCAGCTACCAAGTAAAACAGGGTCACAAAAACTTTTATATTCTCTTTTGCATGGATTTTAAAGTACTTTAGAATAGTGATTATTTTTCTTTATGCATTTAAGAGTGGTACAAGTCAGTGCAAAAAGTCTGTGGTAGGAGGGCAGTGGAGCAACATGAGGTTAGAAGGTATTTTCAATTATAGGCCTTGAGAAGAAAAGTAGCAGAAATACCCTCTGAAAGAGGATTTAAAGAAAATAAGATCATTCACAAGCAGCTGCAGAGGCAAATTACTGAGAAATCACCTTGAGTAGCGTAACTCTGGAGCTCTTGGTTAAAGTTAGAGCTTTTAAAATATCATTTTTTCGGGGGTTTTGTGCTGTCAAATGTTAGATGCTGAACAGAGACACTACCTGCATTATGTCAATGAAGAGCTAGCATTTACAGCCTGTATCAAAATTACTCAGGTTCCTAAGAACATGTATCTAACTTCCCCCTTACAGCTAAGGGAAATGAGCAGAAATGAGTCTTTTAATATTATTTATCAAACATGAAAGAAAACCAAGCCAGTCATTAGAAAAAGCATCCCCCACCAATTATGCCACACTTCAATGGCTACAGTGAAAGAAAGTCAGAGACCTTTGGGGGAACTTTAGTCTCTCATGAAGTTGAAAGAGAAATTCCCAGGGAATTAAAAGCCACATCTATCAAGGCAATGACAGATTCAGTTTCCAAATTGGAAAAAGCCAGCTGCTGGATTGCCAAGTGTAAGACTTTTCTCTTTACCCATCCTTGTCAAAGTTATCTCCTAGCCAACTGCAGAACAAAATTCTTCTCCTCTAGAAATTTAATTAACCTTTATACTAAGTGCCTAACACTGAAAATTGGGTTATAATGACAGAGGGATTGCTGGTTACTATGAAAAACAGAAAAAAGATACTACTAAAAAAAAAAAAAACAGCAAAAAAACCCCAAACAAACAAACAAACAAAAAAAAAACTAAACTGGGTAAAGATTGAACCAAAAAGAATTAACATCTTTTACACTTATAAAGGGACACTAAGACCTAGCAACAATATCCCAAGCTGAAAGCCCATATGAAGAAAATAATTAAAATATTCCAGAGTTTTGTAAAGTATTCCCCACAACAGACATGGTCAACTATTTAAATAAATGTTTGCTGCTTATTTGGGAAACATAGGGAGAAAAACGGACAAGAGATGTCAACCATTCAATGGAGTAATAAGGGTCACAGACAGAAGTGGATAGGATCTATTCTTAATTTCATGTGTAATTTTTCTAAACCAACAGTCAGTAATTTCCTCCAGTAACTTTTCCCACGAATTTTCCAGAGGGCATAAATCTTATTAGAAGTTTGTAGAAGTTTGGATACATTATACAAGAAACACCACATGGGCAGAAAATTCCTCTGATAAAAGGTTTCTCACATTTTTCTCAAAAGCCAGTTACAACCTCTACTACTGGATTTTTCCTATTACCTATCCCAAGTGTTCATTGACAGAACTGTAATGAACAAGTAGTCAAAGATAAAAATTTAGCAAAACTAAGTAATACAAACTCGAGTAGATTATTTTTGTCCAGGTGCTACACCGTATGTAACTTTTGTGGTTTTTTAATACTGTTCCAAGTTTTGTAAGGAGATACAGAAGTCTAATTTGTGACCTTCTTAACTTTTTAGAAAATATTAAGAACAAACACAAAATGCTGAGCCTGCACTATGAAAAAGGTTTCAGTTAGATCTGCTTGATTCATAGGAAAACAGCATCTGTCCGGAATGCTGCCCTGCAAGCTCCTAAGAAAGAAGCATAAATCTTCAGAGGATGGAAAGTCGAGTATTATTTGCAGTGCTACAAAGCTGGAGGTGGTGGATCTCTGCTGCAGATTAGCTTAGCCTTGGAATGCAGCTGAAATACGTGTCTCAAACAGATGGCAAAATCCAGGGAACAGGCCACAATTTGATATCAGCAGCTGTGTATGAAATACACGCAGGGTTAAGTGGCTGAGAAGAAGCACACTGCGGTTCTATCCATCCGTGCATGACTGTCTTAGATGATTTAAAGCTCAGTTTTCAGTCTCAAATTTTGAGACTGGTTAGGAATCAAAACTCATGCACATATGCCATTGCACAAGTGAAGTGAGAAAAGTCAGGCTCCACCCTTCTCCTCAGGCCAGCAGGGAGTGCCCCTGCCAACAGCCAACTGTCCCTCTGCTCCAGAATTTTCAGAGACAGATGTCTCTGCATTGCCCCCAGTGATAAAAGTAACATAAAGATACGAATTTCATTGCCTTAAAATGACAAAATCATAGTAATGGTAATGCAGGAGAACCTGAATGTAATTAGAAAACTGTTCCCATCAGTAGGTAATTTGTGGTTCAGTGGAGTGTTAAACTTTGCTTCTACTATTTTTCATGTGAATTGCTCATATGAAGAAATCAAATGCACTGTTCCCCAAATTTGCAGATGATACGAAATTTGGGGGAGCTGCTACCGCACTAGAGGATAGGAAGACAATTCACAGGAAATTTATGACATGCTGGAGAAATGAGCCAAGAAACTCTCAAAGTTTGTCTAAGAAACATACAATGTCCTGCCCCTGGGAGAGCTCAAGTGCCTGCAACAGCTGGATGCCAATTGAAGTTGGCAGTTTTGCAATGGGAAGAAAGAAAAGAGGAAAAATAGGAAGAGAAAAGGAAAGATCTTTGAGTCCGGTAGGGCAAGTTGGATATGGGTCAGTGGTGAGAGCTTGCAATGACTGAAGTTAACTTGATACTGAGCCAAACCAGGAGGGGTGTACCAAAAGAGATTTAGCCTTTTATTAAGCACATGAGAGCACCACAGCCACTTCTGGGCTCCCCAGCACAAAAAAGAAGGTATTGACAAACTGGCCTAAGTGCCATATAACTGGAGGAAGGCTAGTATGACCACTATGGGGCTGTAGCATCCAGCATTGAAGGAATGGAGAAGGTGCCAGGCTTGCTCAGCCAGCCAAAGCAAGCAGGGAGAACACGTTACGTACCAGATATCCATTCAGCCATCCAAAGGGGAATACAGCAACAAAGTACGTGTCTCTCCAAGACACACAGCAAAAGGACAATAGTGACAATCAAAAGAAGAAAGAAAGAAATCTCACAGTGACTGGGCTTTAGGGTAGGCTGTCACTGTTGAATTCCATACTGGAGGTTTTCAAACTGGACTGGGGGAGACCCAGGGCAACCTGATCAACCTTCAAAGCAGCGCTGCTCCAAGAAGGACACTGGCCCAGCTGACCTTGGGAGTACCCTCAACACCTAAATTTTTCCATGATTGTATTATATTCTCAATGCTAAATCATACTAAAGACATAGACACCTCACTGGTATTAGTATAATCCATACTAAGGACAGATAGACAGCCAACCATGTTAAGAGCTGTGCAAGGTTAGAAAATATGAATTTGTGAAGGACGTGAGTTGAAATTTTGGGCTGTCCTAAATTGGAGCAACCTAATTCTGGAAAAAAAAATAATTTCAGAAGTCTTCACTTAAATCATGAGATGCTGTGTTATACACAGACACGAAACTGAAATATTAGTGTTTTAAAGATCAATATAAATAATACATAAGCTTATTCCATAACAGGGTTTTTCTCTTGAAGAGAAGTTTCAGAAAAACTGCCTGGATTTCTACCTTTAAAAACCTTTAATCTACTAGTTTAAATTATATTCTTTCATGTCCTGCATTATTTTTTGGGGGAAACACCAGACAGAAGAAGCATTCCACACTGGAAGGAAATTTTATTTATGCAGCAACATAATTTGGACTAACGAGATTAAGAACAATTAAATAGTGCATCTGTCTCCATAAATCACTGCTGATCAGGAATTTCTGAAAATCACTCCTTGAAAACAATTTCTTTTAGTTTGATGGTCTTAGACTCAAAAGCATTTTTTGCCTTGCAAGTATGAATCTGCAGTACTGTCACATTGCTCTTTAGACCATTTTTATAAGGCTTCTTGAAAATACAATTGAAATATGCAAATTTAATTCATCTAGTGCACTGTGTGCCCTCTTAAACAGGAACCTTATTGTGCATCTAATACAATCAGTGGAATCTTAATGATTTTGTGGTTAAGAAAATTGTGTCTATTTTATATTGAAGTCTTTCAGTTAATTTCAATCCAAGCCATTAAAGAATATTTAGGAAGACCATATGTGTTAAGATTTTAACAGGGTAGAATGGTATTTAGCTGTAAAATAAGTGAAATGCTTGGCTGTTAAAGACATTTCCAATAAAAGAAACAGTGTTTATAAAACATACACCACAAAGTGCAGGATGCAAATGTCATTCATTCATTCATTCCAAAGTTGCAATATGATATTAAGGTGTTCACAAAATAAACATTCAGGTTTTTTCTTATTCAACCAATACTAAAAATTAGTAGATCAGTGATGTCATAATTCAATATCCTTTTAATGGCTGGGCTTTTGCATATATTTTCCAAGTCAAGCACTGCAAATCTTGCCACTGCAACAACAGTACCTAGAGAAATGTACCTTGCAATGTACCTGCTTAAAAAGGGTGTCCAAGTGGTCCTAGAATGAATGTAACCTCTAACTAAAACATTATAGTTAACAGCCATGGCCTCCTTCCCACCTGTGCTGCTCCCACAGTAAGGCTGGTCTGTTCCCAAGGATCACCAACAATGTCAGCAGTCTATTTCAGGATTGTCAGGCAAAAGAGAGTGACTTTAGTTACCTCTGAAAATAAACTTCAAACCTGATTTTCAAACCAAGTGAGTCGGTTAAATGGCAAGCTTAATCAAGACCTGAAAAAACTGGCTGAAATTTCTATTTTGTGTACTTTTGTTCAGTTTTCATTCTGTGGAACAATACAACTGTTCAGACTCAAATACTCAGAAAGCATGGGTTGCATGAAATAAATAATAGCTGTTCTTGTCTTCTTATCTTATTCTCCAAGGTGCCTCTTTACTTTCAAGACATCTGTTTCATTTGTCCCTCCAGTTTGTTACTAGTTTGGTTTCATAGCTGCCAGCACACTGTGCTGATGCATATATACAACAAGGATGTATTTTCTTGGAGGGTGGGGGAGTAAAATCCACAGCAATTAGCATTCCTTAAATTAATGAAAACACATATCACTTTTACATTTTCAATTACAGGAACTGAAAAATTCCAATATAATTTCTTACTGCACACAGAAAAAGTGTGTTATATTTTTTGCCAAACAGATATTTTACTTTCTCTTATTAGAGCACTAGGACCTTAGCCATTCAGTCTTGTTTCTGTCGAGGTTTACTAAGCATTTTTCATGGCTCAATTCAAAACTACGAAAACAATCCCCAAATTGATTAATCATATTTTTTAAAAATATGGTCAATATATTTGTATCCATATACACATAGATAATGGATTTTGCAGTTTTTCTTTCTCATAACTTATTTTTTAATAACAGCCAAGAATTGTAAGATTTTAGTCAGATTAGTCATGGGTGTTAAAGTCATTGGCAAAATACAGATTCTTTTTCTAGCTGCAATATCAATAGGAAAAACATCCACAAAAGTAATCTGTGATCTGAAATGCAAAATAAATCAGCCAAGTCTGACAAGACAATCAGGCTGCATCCTGAATTACTCTATCTGAATTTGAATTACAGTATGGCCAGCCCATTTAGATGATTAATCCCAAAGATGCTGGTTTCTTAATAGTGCCACAAAACACTGGACACATACAAAAGAGCACATTAATTGAAACTCAGTTACAGAACTGTGATAGTATTAATAACACTGCTTTTCATACCCTTATCATTTCATCTCACAGAATGGTAGAAACCAAACAAGGACCCCAAATCCAGAGCTGATAGGGTTAATCTGAAATTGAAGGCAAGCATCCCTTGAACTAATTAAGTGAAGGGGAGAGGAGAGGAAAATATCCCAGTTATCAGATTCTATAATCCCACGTGCTCTCTCAAAGGAAAAGAGAACCTACCTAGGAACCCTGCAGTATTTTTTTACCTCATCCCAGATTTAAAGACTGCTCTGTGCAATATCTACCTAAATTCCTAAGAATTCCTAGGAGAAACTCTTCTCTCAAAAAACCCCACAAACCCTTGAATTTAAGGAAAAAATTGAAATTCATTATATGAAAGGAATGGAAGCAGTAGAAGGCAGCACCAGACTTTTGGAGGAAGATACAAACATTTCCTGAGAAAGACCATGAGACCAGGGCAGACTTCCTCCAGTGCTGGGAAAAAGAAACAAGAGTTGCCTACACATTCTCCCAAATATGTTCATATTTTTAGATGTGCCAAGTAACATAAGTCCAGCAACGCTGCAATTAAAATTTTGAATGACTTCACAGGATTTTTTTGGTGTCAGATGGACAACAGAGTGCCCTTCTTTATCACCTTTGCACAACAGCAGGCTGAACATCTCTACTGCTGAATGTGAAGAGTTAAATGTTTCCTTTGAAACCCTTCTTGGAGGAGGTCAAATTAATTTAGAAAATGTCCTCCAGAAAAACATATGCCAGAATGTATCAATCGGCTCTCTTCTTTAATACTTTTTATAATTGTCTGTACTTCATAGCCATGATTTTATAATTCTACATTTCTAATACAGAACAAAACATGAAACTTAATTTGCAGAAACTCCACACTGTCAATCTTTGCAATGGTCTTAATTAATGAACAAAATGATACCCCTGAGACTCAGTCAACATCCAATTAATTTAAAGCATAAATATTTACTGCATTAAAGCTTTCATTGTCTCAGACAGAAAAATCAGCAGCATTAAACAGATATTACAGTTTGTAGCTTGTCCTCATCATGATTTTTCCTAAGGAAAACAAGAAATAAGAGGTAATGTCTGTGCAAATTAAAACCGACAAGGTATTTTCCTAAGGAAACTGATTTTTTCATTCTATTAAAGTCTGTACTACTTGACATCACAAAAATTTTATGCTTATTGTATTTTTTTATTTTATTTGCATAGCCATCAAACTGATAGTTTATGCAAATAAACAATTAGATACACACACATATATTTATAAAATATCATGTTACCAAACAGAAGTGTCACTTGATGAAGATCTCTCTAAATGTATTACTGTGTACAGCCCATCTTAGATTCTTTATATTTTACAGAGCTGAATAATTTGGGGCACCCATTGTCAGGAAATATCGCCTAGATTTTGATTTTATACAAACAGCATAATCTGCCATCTGTGCTGAAGTCCTAGGGTTTATGAAGCGTGAAAAAAGCCTGCTGTCCTAGGCCCTAACTCTTCTGCTGCTATAGAAAAAACACAGAAATTCTGAAAGGGCAATAATGTTTAAAATTGAATGACCTGGATAAAGATGCAGAAGAAGCAAAGAGACTGTCTTGTTACAGCACAACTGGTTCCTCCAATTTAAATGTAAAAACTCCATGTGAATTTAATGTTGCCATCTCACAAGGCATTCTTGCATTGTCCATTGAACAATCCCTGACTTGTTTAGTCACCAGGAGTACAGTTGTGCAACTAGGAAGGAGAAGGTCTATTTCTTTGATCAGCTGAGAAAATTAATCCTGGAAAGTCTTGGTAGACTTCTATTCTATTTGGTGGGACATAAAGCTTTGGACTGTGCTGGACAGGATATGGAGCCAAGGTTCAATTTGCTGTAAGGAGGAGAAAGCAGTGGAAACAGTGGCCCATTGTAGCAATCACCACTGACGAAGGTATCACTGCCAAAGGCTGTTTTGGTATTTATGGGCACATACAGCAATGTACCAATACCTGCTATAAACTGAAATAAGCAGCATTACTCAATGAACTTACCAGCCTGCGGATCTCCCTCTCACATTCCCGCTTTATTCTGTTGATCTCATCCTGGTGGGACTGGTAAGCCGTGCGTAGGTCCGCAGCCTTCATTTTATCTGCCTGCATAATGTTGTTCAGAGCTTCTTCAAGCTGCTTTTTGCCAGATTTCAGCTCCAAGATCTCTTGTTGCAGCTTCATGCGCTCCCCATCGAACGCCTTGCGAGCCTCCTCCTTCGCCTCGCTCAGCAGCGCCGTCTTCACTTTGTCAGCCGCCCCATCCCGCAGGACATTGACTGTTGACTGCAAACGCTGAATTTCACCATCTTTGATTTTCACCATTCTTGCCACCTCCTGCTCATGCTGCCGGATCAGTAGCTCTCTGACACTCTGAAGTTCCTTCATTTTCTCCTCATGGAGCTTGGCTTTCAGTTCAGAAACATAGGCAGTGTGCTTATGCTGCTCCTGCTCCCTTTCTTGCTTAACCTCTTGGATTTTTTCTCTCAGTTTACCCACCTGGAACAAAATACAAAATATTAATTAATAAGAACCCCTCCACTTCTTAAAGTCACCAAGGAAGCCACTTCTAAACTGTTTCTAAAAACCTATCCTGAATATTCAAAAGCAAAGACTGCACACCTCTCTCCAGTAAACAATTAGAGAAACAGGGCTGGAAAAAAGGCCACCTGCATGTGAAGGAATCTGCTACAGGGACGTGCAACAGGCAATGAGTTCTCACAGATTTGGGGAGTAAAATAAAACTGAGCAACATACAATCTAGTTATCTCCTTAATTCCTGTACCAACCACACCAGGCTATTCTCACTCACAGCCCCTCTAGTGTGCTCTAAAAGCAGCTGGAAAATTAATCAAACAGGGAAAAGACTTTGTGTTTATGCTCGAAATACTTTTATTTTGGATTTCTTAACTTCTTAGCTATTTTAATGGGAAAGTCCTTAATAGATAAGCCAAAAGAATTGGCCTTTTGAAAAACCAAGTCCACTCAACGGACCTCAGATCTCACCCCAAAACTGAGACTATGCATGTCCCCAGACATTTCAGTGAGTCTATGGGTTGGGGAGGGAGTAGTGGAAAACTGTTATAGACTATTATAGTAATATCCACTGTGGTGAAACATTATATAATGATGCTCAGCAGGCCTGCATGGAAAGCAATGCTTTTTCTATGTGGGATTAGATGTTAATTTAAAATAAAGGGGGAAAAAAGAGAAAGGCTCACTTGTCTATTGCAGTATACCAGAAAGGCTATAAGGTATTTCATCATTCATACATAACATCTTTCTACTATTCCCATTAGAGAGACTGCCAAAACCTCTATTAGAGGCTGGGGTTTCAAAACTTTTAACCTTGAGTGACAATACAAACATACATAGCAAATAGTGCTTCAGGGTAAAAGGCGGCTACCAAGCAGCAAATATTAGTCACTGCCACTTCTGCTTCTATCTATGCTACACAAAGCTGTGATCTGTAGTCATATGATGCATTTAATTTACTCTAAATTAAGACAGAATTGCAACTTGGTCAGATAGGTGTCCAGTCAGGATCAACCCACCACAACTTGACCTGAAGTCTTCAGACGGCTGGGACAGCAGACTTTTCCTGTGCAGATGTTACAATCCTCTTATTTTGAACAGTAACTTTGAGAATTAAACAACTCAAACTTGTCCTTGATTTAAAGAAAAGGAAGGGAGGAAAGGTATCTACATTTTTATGAAAGTAACCTAGATGCACTGTTGACTAAACACCACCTGGGAGAACACTACAATTACAGCTGTTAAAAAAGGTAACAGCTCTGAATCAGACATTGTAACACACAGATTTTATAGATATTGTCACTCTGTTCCAGGATGATTCTGAGAACATATCTCTATTAATAGAGAGAGAGGTTGGGTTATTTTCTCCAAATGGTAAATCTGGCTATTGGAAATTATCTGCAGGATATATCCATGTGTTATTTCTTTTGGTAGGATGACATTTAGTTCCTAGCCTACACTGGATAGCAGTGATTTTCAGTGCTTGCATTAGAGTACCCAATTCCATAGGAGAGTCCAGGGCAAGGAGGTTGGAACAGATGATCTATAAAGGTCCCTTCCAAGCCAAATCATTCCATGATGCTGTAGCAAAACTAAGTCACTTATTCATCTATCTACTATCAGAAGTAAACACAGCAGTTTATAGATAAATTTGCAAATGAAACAACACTCAATATTTACCTATTGCCTTACTGATTAGACAAGAAAATTGAAAATTAAACTGAGCAATGAAACCTACTAATGACAACACAGAGAAACAAACTGCATAATGTCACATACAAACACAGATAATATACCTCCAGAACTACAGTAATTTTAAATTAGTCATATTGTACATAAAGCGTACAACTGAAAGGCAGTTTTCAATGCAACACATTCATGAGTTTAGCTCCCTAGAAGAATTTTTAATAAATGAGAAATGGATTTTGACATTCTGGAGGAGCACTGAGTCACACAAATTAGCATACTTGCTCAATTTTTTTTCATTTTTCACAGAATTAAGGGAAAGCAAGGTAAAACCTATCTGTTTTGTTGCTGTTTGTGAGAACATGTATTAACCACTCAGTAACTGAGTGCTATCATATATCACTACTAATTTTACCTAAAAGCTTCAGTAGGAGGAATTTAAACAAGAAGATTTAGAATCCTTCCCAAAACACTGGATTTTTACCCAGCATCTTAAACGCTTATTACACCTCATGATCCAGAAAAAAGATGCATCCCAATTCTCAAGGTCTTTAAATAGTCTTTTCTTGTTACTGCTTTTTGTCAGATAAGATGAAAAGTTAGATCCATCTGTTAGATCTTCTCTGAAAGCCATAATCTGTCCTTCCTGCACCCCTCAGTCCCTCTCCCCTGCACACTGTGCAGTTCTGTACTCATCTGGCCTTCAGAGCAACTGACTGAATGAACATAGTAGTGTGGCATTTTCCTATGTGCCTGTCTCACTTTCCAAATGAACCTAAATTTTAAAGCAACTTCTTTTTTTTAATTTCCAGCACTCTTTTTGTATTTTTTTAATATGAAGAAAGCTATTCTATTTAAAAAATTAGGCCAACAGGGAAACAAAGTCAGGCATGGTATCAGGACACCAATAAACCAGTTACTCTCTACCTTTCTAAATTAAAACTTTCATAATTGGCGAACATTGATACAATGTTGTTGCATTGCAAAACTTAGCTTCTTCAAAAAAAAATGCTAAGCATAATTACTTCTTTCTTATGTCTAAAAAGTGCCTGAAAGCAGGATTTTCTTTAAAGCAATATAATTTTATTTTCCTTGAATATTTGCATCTGGTGGCGTTTTCTATGACAAGTTGTTTTGCACATTTGAGACAGAAAAACAACAGCTTGGCTTTATGATCAGAGTCAATGGAATAATTTTTAAACTATGCATTTCTAAAAGGTAATAACCTATTAAATCATGTGTTTCCAAGTGCTACCAAACCACTACCCCAATAAAAACGTTGTGATAAGGACTTACTCACGACTACCACACTTTTTTCTCTTAGATTTAACTGCAAAGGTTTTTAATTTGTGGCAAAATAGTAAATCACTATTTACTAGTGTGGAGGGATACTCTCCACATTGCTTTTTGCCAAGAACTGCAAATCTGAATGCAAAAGAAGACAAGGTAATCAGGAATAGTCAGCATGGAATCACCAAGGGGAAATCATGCTGGACTATCTAATACAATGGCATGGCTGAATGGGTCAATGACGAGGGAGCAGTGAACACCGTCTACCTTGACTTCAGCAAGGCTTTTGACACTGTCTTCCATAGCATCCTTGTAGGTAAGCTCTGGAAATGGTGGTTAGAGGTATGGACAGGGTATCAAGGCAGATCAAGAACTGGCTGAATGGCAGAGCTCAGAGCACCACGATCAGCAGAGTAGAATCCAGCTGGAGGCTGGGGAGCACCAGGAGTCAATGCTGGGTCCAGTCTTATTCAACTTTTTCGTCAATGACCTTGGCCCTGGTGAGGTGTGTCTGGAGTACTGTGCTCAGTTCTGGGCTCCAAAGATTAAGAAAGACAAGGAGCTACTGGAGGAGGTTCAGTGGGGGACCCAAAGATGAGAAGAGGTCTGGAGCATCTCTCATGAAGAGAGACTGCAGGAGCTGGGCCTATTCAGTCTAGAGAAGAGAAGACTGAGATGAGACCTTGCCAACACATATAAATATCTTGAAGACAGTCAAGAGGACAGTGCCAGGCTCTTTTTGGTGGTGCCCAATGACAGAATAAGGACCAATGGCCATAAATTGAAACACATAAAGTATCACCAAGCCATTCTATCACTTCTCTTCCCAGCAGTGAGGTGTGCAGTGGAAACTGAGATGGGACATCTCACTTATCTCAACTCCTAGATGTTGTGGTCTCAAGCCTATAAATGTACAGTCACAAGTAGAATATGGATATTTAAAAGCAATAACTGAACTTGGTGAAGATGGAGTGACAGCCAACATTATAACACTTTGCTATCAAGAACAAAGTATTACTCAAAATACTGAAAGCTGACTACCTTCTAACTTTTCCTAACTATCTCAGTGGGAATAGGTACTTTGGGATACTTGTTCCTAGTTATTCATGGATCTCAGCACTAGCATTATAAAACCACTGAGCTGACTGCCAAGACCATACTCATTCACTGCAGCTCCTTGTGCTCACAGAACTGGACCGTAAGGTTCAGTCAGAGTCCTGTCCCCATTCATGTTAAAATAAGTATAATTTTTGTGCTTTTGAACTCCCTTCATTACTCATTACCCAAGGTTTGTATGTCTTCCAACAAAGCTTTTCCACTCACAGAATGAAGGTATGTGAGCCTCTGTTCAGTTCCTGCATTTCCTTCACCGGGCTCTCCATAGATGGCAGCAAACCTACAGTCCAGGAAGATAACCTATATCCAACAGGGTCCCCAAAGCTATCAAGCAGGTGTTCCCAAAACAAGACACAGTGCATGGGAACTAAGGCAGGGCCACAACTTTTGCTCCACTCCTTAGGCATCATAAATGAACCCAGCTACTCATGTGTCCAATGGCTGAAACACAATCAGCAAGATCAACAATGATGAACATCCAAAAACGTGCAAACATATCAATTTTGGATCAGGTACTGCATAAGCATGAAGTAAACAATTTTACAGAAGAAATTTCTTTAAATGGATCAACACCAATGAAACAAGAAGTACTAGGAAAATATGTAGAAAGTTTTGAATGTCTCTTGGGTAAAATTTTATTTCAGAGAAAGCAGTATTTTTCAGGCAAAAGTATGTTAAGGCTAATTTCCATTAGTGATGTCTCTCATCAATTAGAAGGTTCTTTCTCAGATAAATCATTAATATAGGCATATACATGAGGGAAAAAATAGTTTAGGAAAATTAAATTGAATAAATTGGTCCCACAAGAGTTTTTTACCTTTCCTAATACAGTTTATATCCCACGGGTCACAGAGTTGTCTGTTTAGCAGCTTCAATATTTCTCTCTTACCTCTACACCAGTAAATATATCTAATTTATTTAGAATTCTCTAGGTACCATGTTTTTACTTTTCACATACCAAGAAATAATTTCTCTTGGTTTTGTTACTATTTTTAAACTATAGTCTAAACAGGAAAAATCTCTATGGCTTTGATTTACTCAACTTGTCAGTCAAGGCATCCTGTAAGTGCTGCACAGACCGAAAGTAGGCTGGGAAATAAACTACACGTTCAATTCCAGTTAAATGATTTAGAGCAAGCACCACAGCAAAGATGAGGGAGAGAGGTTGAGCATCTCTTCCCCTGGCTGCATCCTCACAGAAATGCACTCCAACACACCGCAGAATTTACTTCAGACTGCAGTGTACACTCAGTAGGATTTTAGAGCACTCTGGCTGTAATTTCCTCTTCCACAGATTTCAGATGCGAGCTCACCCATTTCTCTGCACACATATGTACACAATACACAGATCTGTCTCCAGTAACAACCTCAATATACTAGAAAATATTAAATTTTTAAGATTAAGAAATGTGGAAAAGTAACCAAGCTGAAGCAAATCTTCCTAGACTGAATATGGTGTAAGAAGACTAGTTATTGAAAATGTTCCTGCACCTGTCATGGTCTTGTACTAACACCTCATTCTTAGTTGAATCAATAGTTAAACATGATGCTCTTACAGGTAAAGACTGGAATTGTACCAGGGCTAAACTCTTCCTAATGTTCATGTAATTTTTTTTGTAAAATTAGAGTTATTCAAGGACTCAAAATTAATTCATTCTTCTGTCCAAGGCATAAGATAACTTTATAATTATGTGTTCCTTTTAATACGATTTTAAAAATCATAATAAAATTCACATCCATATTTCTACATATAAAGTTATACAGAACAATAAAGGAAATATGGTAACTAAAAAGAAAAATTTACTAATGTAAATGCAATCTACCATTAACTCTTAAATCTCTGAACAGAAACAGTGAGATACTAAAAATGACAGTGAAATAATGCAACTAACTGATGTGTAAATTATAAAGGGTATTAGCCACTACTAAATCTCATGGTGTGTGGTTTTGAAAAGCTCAAGTGGTTTGTGACACTTTTTTAAAAGTTGTTATTGTATCAATCAACAGGAAGAGAAGTTGGATGAGGAAGCCAATAGCAAAACCCCTGACTTACCTGTTCATTTATCAATAACCCTGACCTGTAAGAAATTTAAGTTTTTGCTTTAGTCTGTGAAGAAGAAAAATTTCCAAGGCAACACAAATTTAGTTGCTGATATTTTCTGAACCTATTGCATCAGTCAAACACAAATTAAGGCTTTATGGTTTCTTTTTCCTTTGTAAGAAAAAATTTCTAAAGATTACATTTGTGATGGTTTTTTGGGTTTACTTCATAAATTAAAATGTGAAAAAAAAAGACCTTTTAAAGTTGAGCATCACAGAAGGATGTTAATAAAACTAGAATGTACAGAAATGTTGTTATTCAGGGGTTCCACATTTTACACTGATAAAAAGAAAAAAGGCTAGAACAAAGATGCTTTATATAAAGAGAACACATGTTCAGTGCATACTTTCTCCACTTGGTAAGCCTTTGAGACTCTTACAACTATAGTATTTCCAGTCAAATACAGATAAATCCACCTGCACATGGATCAGTCTCCAGAAATGCCTTGTGCAATGTCAAATGCACTAACTGGTTTTAATAAGTAACAGAATAGAAATAACCTTACTGGTTTGTCCATATTTTAAACAACCAACAGAAATATATAAAATAACTGCTAATCTTCATAAATACAAATGTATTTGATGAATTAATAGTTTCTCCTATGTGTTCTCATGATTACCCAAATACCTGTAGATAGACAAATATTGATGGATCTGTTTCATTAGCAATCAGATGCATCATTGAATAGCTCAGAACAATGCCACACATAACCTCAGCAAATTAAATCAGGACTCCTACACAGATAGCTTCCAGTTAACTGATATTCTTCATAGGCATTTAAAGTGACATGCTTTGAATAAGGTGCTGATGCTTGATTTTGAAGATGGTTCATTTTACAACATATAATTTTCAGTAAGATCAAATACAAAACTCCCTTGTCAGTAGACTAATGCCATTTGTATTGCTGTAATTGCAAATTTCAGTGACTGGTTGTTTGGGGATATTTAGTCCTTTTTGCTCACTATTTAAAAGAACTGGCACCAATTTTTAGTTTATCAATTGTTCTGATTTCACTTCTCTGTCATGTTTTTCTTTTACAACTAAAATTTTGTATCAAATTCTGCTGGTTTCTAACAATTCAACTGTTAAAAGAATGATCACAAAGTAAAGACAGACAAATACCTTGGTTTTTTCTTGCTGAAATTCTATCTGGATGTTGGTTAGTTTAGTTCGCAGCTCCTCGTTAGCAGCTTGCAGGGCTTCAGTCTCCATGTCGGACTTCTCTCCCTTGGAACGACTTTTCTTTGACATAATTGTTTTTGAAGTTTAAAAAAAATGTTTGCTCCACACTGAGCTACCAGCTAGTGCCTTCTGCTTTTAACATTTAAGAGTCGTGCAGTGGTCAACAAAACCTTTCATACAAATCTCTGCCATCGTGGGAGCAGTCTCTCCTGGCCTGGAAGAAGCAAAGTGGTGGGAAGAGAATTAGGCTACAGCATTGATCAGAATCAAACATCACACTTAACAGCCATTTTTTTAAAGCACACTGAATTTCCTTGAATTATATTATACTGCATAGTGTACCAGAGTTGGAATAAGAAGTTACATAACATTTCACCATCTCTCAACTCCCTCCACTGTATTCTGATGTTCACAGAAATAAAAGTATTTACAGTTATGATGTAGTCATCATATATATCATAGAGCATATAAACATAAATTTTATCTTATTCAAGATCTGACTAGAGCCATGCTCAGGATTCCCAAGACGCACAGCGAAAACAATAAATTAATTGAGGCAGTGTTTCAGTGAGAGTAGTTTATTTTCTGTAGTAAGAAGAAAGTATTTATCTCCCTAATGTATCAGTTATAATGCATAATCATATTATTTGTAAACATCATCGAGTTTCACAGCATCAGTATTTATTAAAAAGGTATCACAAAACAGGAAAAACATTTTAAAATTTTTCCTAAAATATATATATAACCTGCTTGTGTTCAGGGCTGATACTGTTTGAAAAGCTATAACAGAAACAAGAAGGTATTTAACTTCATTTTCATTTCACAGTATGTTCTAAGCTTAAAAAGTTTTTAATTATTTAAATCAGCTTTATGTAATATTCATGGAGAATATCAATAGCAGACAAAGAACTCTAATTCCAATAATTAGGAAATCCCATTATTAGTTTGCTTCATGTGTAGTTAGTATAGAAGTTTAATATGTGATTTTTTTCTCTCTGCTCTCCTCTAAAACTAACCTGGTGCTCCACAAAACCAAATTGTGGAATAAGTGCTATCAATGCTGAACTAGTTTCCAAACCCATGTCCTCTGCACATTTTTAAATATTCACATAATTTCATCATTAAATTTTTGACAAAGTAGAAAGGTTCCTAGTTTAAAACTGAAAGACATTACTGGAGTATTATATTTCCAAGAAAATTGTTATCATATTACTGTCAAACAATAAGCTTCTCTTTCCAACCTACTACCAACAGGCAGTTATTTTAGAAATTGTACTAGAATGAAAATCCTATGCATTCCTTAGCACATGCTTTCTAAAGGGTTAGTGACTAATACCTCAGGTGTATAGAGACAAACTAAACACCTCAGTTTTACACTCTGAGCACTGGTAAACAGGAGGTGAGTTAAGTGTTTTCCTTAGAATGACAAGTTAAATTAGAAGAAAAGTGAACAGAACTTAGGACACCAAGTCTCAGTCTGTTTATTTTGATATTCCCATTGAGTTCTTTCATTTGTAAAAAGCAATTTTAAAAACAAGAACTTTACCAATTATGCACTGAAGTAACTTAAGTTAAAGAGTTGTTTTGCTCTGTAATATCAAATATCTTTCCTTCAAAATATAATAATCTATCAAGTTATCCTATTCAATAAAATTTTGGTGGTTCTTTATATTCATTATATGAAGCATTTTAATATATAATCCGTGAAAAAAACAGGATCTTAAATACATTTTAATTTTATTATGTATCACACCTACCTTAAAAACAAATAAACACTGGCGCTATTGTGATTTTACACATAGTAGTTGATTCAAGAAAAACAAATCAGCAATATTCTTACAGTAAATTAAAAAAAGGAACTCTTTGGTGAGTAGATGAGACGTGAAGAATTGCTGTTCTTAATAAAGGAATTTCATGCTATTAATCTATGGAGTTTCTATAATGCTCAAATTACATTTAATACTCAAATTAGTCTTAAAAACTAGAGTTCAGCATTATTCTTTGAAGTACTCTTCAGAATTAAAAAAACTCTCAAGGCATTGCTCTCAACCTTTTTCCTTTAACTCTCAACTTTTAAAAATGGTACTTTTCAAGTAAAATAAAAGCTTAGACTCAGAACCTGAAGAAAATCACCCTCTTCTCTTATAGGCATTGAGGGAAGTAGAGTGGAGAGGGAAGCAAAAGCACCACCTCCCAACCAAACTAAATATAATAAATTCTCTAAAAGCACAAAATAAAACAAAAGAAATAACCCAAAAAATAAAAACAACAAACCAGAAAAAACAAACAAACAAACAAACAAAAACCAACACAAACAAAACCAAAAGCAAACCAAAAAACCACAAAACAGAAAAACACAAACCAAGAAACAACCACCCATCAAGCTGCACTCGTGGGCATTAAAAAAAAAATCCATTTTTACTCTTCCCTAGATACATCTTTCAGCCTACCTATTTCAAAAGCAGGAACTATGGCAACACAAAGCCTATCTATATACTCAGAGAGGCACACAGCCCAGACACACAAGGGCTGAAGCAGAGACTGCATCCTGATTCCCAAATGAAATGCATAGAACCAGGGATTGCCCAGATTCCCTCCTAGCCGACTACCCACATTTAATATTTGGACAAAGGTCAGGACAAAAAAAAAAACCAACAAAAATACCAAACAACTTGTAAACACATAGAAAAAATGAAGGAAAAAACATTCAACTCTAACGAAATTTTACTGACGCATATACTTCAACCAACAACCTATTTATTAACTCCCCATATGTCTGCTGAGAGACAAACTCATGATGCCACCAGGATACAGTCCCACAATCACTCCATGATTAAAAATAGTCACTTCCTGCACTCTGAGTCCTACACACTTGTTGCGAACCTTGGAATCCTTTCAATGTATTTAATTGAAAAAGAAAGAAAAAATATAGGAAAGAGTATGGATTCTAAATCACAAGTCATGTTTTCAACAGTCTCTGGAACATACCGAGTTCCTCACTTTACTTGATAGGTATAGGGGCAATTGACATGGAAGAAAAATAAGAAAATGAACTTGACTGGATCTGAATCAACTATTCAATAGTTTGGGTGATTGGAGTGTAAAAGATCAAAATATTCAACATGATTTCTATTATAGATTTTTTGGGAAATCCAATAATTTTTTAACATATTAGAAAACCAATTAGCTGAACAATGTTCTAACTTCCAGTTTCTCTTGGAAATTGGACTGAGGTCAAACAAGACCTCAAACTACGTAATTAATTGCTATATGATGATTCTAGATGTCTAATATCAATAAAACTTCATAGGAAAAAAAAGAAAAATCAGTTACTGCAGAAACAGAAAAGTGTAGCATCAAAGAATTTTCATTACATAAGGGTAAGGAAAAAACGAACCCAATACTTTCTATTGAAAAGTAAGTAAATTTAAAGAAAAGCAAGTCTTTAAACATGATCCTGTATGAAATACACAAAAATATGGGGAGGGTTATATCTTTAGAGAGTGAGTCTTTCAGTAACAAACAGTAATCAACAGGAAAGTAAGTAAATACATAAAATCAAGTAATAAATATGGATAATATGATAACACGAAAAATTTATTAAATTATATCAACCAAAATTCTGCATTCCAGCCTTATTTCAGACTTCAATAACATCATTCAGCTGCAGCACCATTTTTGGACGGTGAAGTTGTCATGAGTCATCTCAACTGAAACACCAAGCTGTAACTCAGGTACTGGAGGGAAATAATAAAGCTTCTTCATCTAGACACTGCACCTCACATAAACAGCGCATCATTCTATTTCAACTTTTTTTTATTTTAACCTTTCTCTTACAATCCTGCAGAGCCTACTGCAGTCTACCCATAACCCTCACTGTGCTTGTGAACATGAGATTAATTACATTCTCAGCATAGCACAGTTCTGTATATTCAATAACTTTAAAATAAATTTTATTACCATAGCATCTGACAATAGCAAATGCAGTGGACACAGGCACAACGTTAACTTCAGAAGTAACTTGCAGTTCACCTATGTTATAGTTTAAAAAAGCAGTGATAATCAACCAGTGACTGTGTGGGGAAGACAACATTCATAGCTGCTGATGCCCCAGGCACATTTTTCACAAGGTTCAGGTGACCTACATCTATTTACTGCTTCAATTCTCAGTTCTATGTAATAAAACATGACTGAATGGATAAAAGCAGAAGAACCTCTACAGGACTGTAAAATTACACTCTTCCCTCCTATAAATCTAAACAAATTATCAGTATAGTTTTCTAAGTATATTGTAGACTGGTCACCTTCCTGATACTCCTTTCTTAGCTACCTACAAAGACAGATCTATTTCTGTAACAGTAGAACCGTTGAAGGTTGTTTTAAATCATAGCCTGCTTAGGAAATACAGAGTTTCCTTACAGTGGAATACTTTTTAAATGTCACTTGGCTAACAGTCCACATTATTTTTTTCAGATTCACAGCCTAAAGTCCTGAGCCATTCTTGCTTTAATAAGAATATACCTTATAGGGCTACACTATAAAGAAAGCAATCTCCAAGAAACTATAACCATTTTTTCTTTTTTCTTTTGCCAGAAGACCTCAAATTTACAATCCTGCAAGAGCATGTGGAACAGAGCTTTCCTTGATAGAGATCACAGTGTAGCATGAGTTAGGCTTTTATGATACCCCTCAGATTTCCACAGCAGGTGACACCCTGTGGATGAGCATGGGATCTGGAAAGCAGCCAGCTCTTCTGTCCAGGTTAGTAATTGCTTCTGTATTTTTTTCAATGGTATCTCAGCAAAGTGTTCTGTGATTTTGTCACTCCACAGTCTTTTAAAAAATTCCCAATGCTCTCAAGAATCAGTACCCAGGTTTTAACTTCCCACCAAGACTTACTGCCTTCCAGGTCCTTATACAGCAGTTAACAGAACTAATTTGGCAAGTTCCTAAATTAATTTCACCAATGTATTCATCATCTCTTCAGTGAATTGGCTGCCTGTGATGCGTGTATCTGTTAAAATACATACAACTAAAATATGTATCCAAGTCACTGCATACCAAAAAAAAAAAGTAAGCATATCAAATTCATTTATATCTTATGCACACACACGAATATGTGTGTACCTGCTAGTAATAACCATATGACACTGAATTTTTAATTTTTTGATTGGTACTACTCCATACAACTGTATCGCAACCAGTATATTAATGGCTTCATTCTAGTTAAAGGACAATAACAGCCCACTAAAAAAAAATCCCCAAAAAGAAGCTCTTAGTTTAAAAGGAATTATCACAAGGAAAAAGAAATGTCTGAGCTGAAGAGGACATGGCACAAGGAAGGGAAGGGATTCTGCACCTCCCTTCTGCACTGCACAACACTTTTATACACGAGGAGTTACTGAAAACTTAACCTGAATCCCTTCTCAGAAATTTATAAGCTTAATTCCAAGATTTTTTTATTTTAAGTAAATAAAAAATATTCAATGGCTGCAATGAGTGTACATTATTAGTACTTACCCAGCTTCACTTGTAGCACTGTTAAAAGGATTTATCAAATCATTAATCATCAAAATCACTCTATTAGCCCTATTAAAAGACAAAATACTACAAACAGAAGTCCTGTGACACACATAAGATAAAAGAGACACTAGCACAGAAAGGCAAAGCTCAAATGCAACTAAAAATGTTAAAAAAAAAATCCCTTCCTCCACAACCTTTACAATTCAGCTCTGTTACACAGCCATAAGTGTTGGGTTCACTGCAGCTCTGGAAAGGCTGCTCTAGGCAGAGCTGTTCCTCTGATCTTGGGCCAATTCCTTTCTTTCCTGCATGGACAGGAGACCTGACCTGATGCCTGCTGTCTGGCACAGTGCATGAGCCTCTGAACCTTCTCACTGTGCCCTGGATGTGAGGCAGGGAGATCCCTGTGCTCTCACTGAGCAGCAGCATTCCCATTAAAGCAGAACATGCAAGAGCAAAAACAGGAGGAAGAAAGGGCAAGTTGCAGCATTTTCTTTGTTAGGGCTAGATAAATGGCAAATACAGGGAGAGATTCTAATATCTTTATTGACTATCACTGACACACCACAAATATTATCAACCTGACAAATTTAGGCTTTTGGATTATACTGGACCAGCTTTATTTAGCTACTCACCTGATTTTTGCAGGCAGATTTCTTCAGGTATTTTTTTAAACCTATTACTATTATTATTGTTATTGTTATTGTCATTTTATTGTAAAGAGTCAGAATAACTAAAACCTGAACCTACAAAAATTAAAAATTCAGAGATGACAGCTGTGCAGAAAATGTACAAGGCAACTGAAAGGTTTGATGGTAGACGTTCAGATTCCCAATTTGATGACTCAAGACAGAGGAGGAAGCTCAAAGATAGAAAACCTGGGATTGTCTAACAGTTCATTTCAACTTGAATATTTATTATTTTGTAAATCAACAGGATAGACTTAAGAGTTGAGGCAGGTTTAAAGAGGAGAAAAGATGCTTCTGGATGTGATGCTAGTTACCAGCTGCACAGTGAAGCAAACGGGGGACATGATTTCATTCCAATGTCTCAGATCTCAATTATTATTCTGTGCTGTTGACTACGTTTACTAAGTCTGTAAGCTACCTCATGCTGTACTAGACAGCTCACATCCTCACTCTGCTGCTCTAGCACAGAAGAATCACACAGATCTGTGCAGAGCAGCACGAGCACATCAGTCAGCACAAAAAAAAGAATTACAAAACTTCTTGACCTACCAAGGGGTGGCTCAATTTCCACACAAGTTCTCATTAAAATCAGGACTCTTAGCCAAAATGAAGATATCAGCCTAGGCCAGTAATATAGGAAGACTGACTAAAGAACATGTTGCATTTTTTCCCCATCATGGTCCACTTTTAAAGCCAAGTTCCTTAGCTCCTAAGATCAAAGTAAGGATATACATTACAGAACTGGCAATGCTGTTGCTTACATTTTGAAGAGTCACAGAACTCCCAAAAAGGTGCTCAAGAACTTAGGACCTCAACCTTGTGTTTGATTACTGCATCAAGGACTTCTGCTAAGCTTCAATGCTCTTGAACCCCACATGCAAATCTAATTTCAAATCTAACTGGATAATTATTATTATCTTATTGGTAACACACAGGCTAAGGCTTGATGGATTTTGGTTCCATCTACAGTTCTGCCACAGATGCCTTGTATTTTCTCTACCTAATCACTTAATCCCTCAGTAAAGTAGGCATTACATTTGCAGAAAGACTATCAGAAATGTATTCTGAGGACAATTTATGAAATAAGAGACTGGATACCAGTAATGAGAAATGAAACTTAAGGAACCTAGAAAGAATCTGCAAATTTTTTTGGCAGGAATCATCAAATTTAGTCTCCCACAAAACTGCAATTCCCTCAGAAGATCTGTTAACTTTCTCACAGCAATGCTCTGATAATCAGCCAGCTAAAACTGGTATTTTAAATACTGGTATTTGAGTGAATGTTCATTGCAGTGAACAGAGTTTAAGTCACTTTGAGAACTGGCTGATACAACTGCATCACCTGGAACAAAATATTTAAACTGAGTGTTTCAGCCAGACAGTAGCTTCTTCCTGTCTCAGCTCTCTGAAAGGGAGCTGTGCAATGGCTTCAAACTACAGGCAGTAAAAAGCACAGCCAGATACTAACACAGCAAGAGCCTGGAGACAAACTTTTGTTTCTCTCTCTGGTGAAACAGGACAAACTAGACAAAGCACAAGAAAAGCACAGAGGAGAAACTGTGAACTCTTTGTGCAACCATCTTCCAGTATCCACAAATAGAGAACACTTCACCACCGTGAGAAGACTACAAATAAAATATCCTTCTGGTAACTGCCAGCAAATTTGATTCAAACCATTCCAGGCTTGTTGGAAATGTTGGCAAGTTTGCTACCAGAAATACGAATGTGCTCTCTGAAGATACCAAAAGTTGAATGTGGCAGCCATGAACAGTTGCAGAAAATATGTTTATCCAGATACATGTGTCAACATAATTTTAAGGATAGCATCCCTCAGAATGCTAAAAAACAGACACATTCAGTCATGGCTCACCTTAAAAAGAGGGAAACAGGCAAGTAGATACAAATACAAAACTCCAGAAATACTCTGTGACACACCACTATAGACTGTGACACTTTCTGTTGTCCAGATTAGACTGCTCCGAAGTATTCTGAAGCTCAAAAATTAATCAATCCACATACACACATATATATGGAAATAAAGCTTCCTAAAAGCTTCCTATATTTGGGACAGTGTTAGACAGTGTTGTGGTCAGGGTTCTTGTTGAGGTGAAGCAGGTAAAGAAAGAGGGATGGCCTTTGCAAGGGTTTCACAGAGATGTTTATTTCAGCCATGCGTGTGCACAGTCCCACAGTTCAGAGGCAAAGGCAAGGGTAATGGTCTAGGGCTTTAGGTTAAGTACATGGGGATTTTATAAGGGTGGGGTTAGGGCGTAGGGGCCAATAGGGAACCAGGGTGGGAGTGACCAAAAGTCTGACAGACAGAGAGAGGGCAGGGGACTGTCCCAAGGAACAGAACAAGGGTTATCTTGGCCTGGTAGAACAGGAGTTGTTATCAAAAGGAGATAACTGAGAGGCTTCTCCTATCTTTCTAACTGGGAGTGCCTTTTAAGGTCTCCACAAGACCGAACCAGACTACTTGCACATGCAAATTTGAGCACTTTAGTATTCAAGTTGTGCATGCAACTTATGGGGGTTCAATTTATGGGGGCACAGCATTGCTAGCAGTGTATGCTAAACTGTTAAGTGCTGTCATAGTCAAGCTGATTTAGACATTTAGGGGGATTTTAAAAAGTGGTTTGTTATTCACTCTGAAGAAAACATCCTTATGTCTCTTTACCTATATAACATCTCTCCTTCACTGAGAAATCAAGATTTCATTTCACTATATTGTTTCAGAGAGCAGATTGTGAAGATGGTACAGTGTTTTGCAGGAATTTGAGGCCAAGACATGCCATCTAAAGCTTACAGAAGTCCCAATAGTTATATGAAAAATGTTTATACTTCACTGCTTCAGAACACAACCTCCTTCCTGCCATGGCGCCTGCAAAAAAGGCTGTTCTCTGGAAGGTCTAAATGGCTGGAAATCATCTGTGACTATAGACAAAAATCTTTATGCAAGTTGTACTATCATGTAAATTTGACACACTTGCAATCCTATCTATGAATCCAGTTGTGTAAAAATATGTTCATAAAATTTCTGCTATTAATTGATCTTGGCGTTCAGTTCTATTCTTCTTCCCACCTTATCCCCTAAAAGAGGTGGCAGAGGGAAGCCTCAAATTTGGGGTGCTGGCAGTGACTTTACAGACAAACATAGTTTTAATGGAAAAATATGGAAATAGGTACTGCCAAGAACTATTCTTTCTGCACCATCTCCCCAAACTTTAGGTGAAAGTGGGAATAAGATTTTCCTTTAAGGTTAAGGCTAGCACATCTATGGCAGTAACACTGTAATTTTTCGCCTCCTACATAGCAAACCTATACTGCACAACTGAAAGCTTCATGTTAATGAAGACTTGGCTGTTACCTGCATACATTGCCCTTGCACATGAAAGGGGAAATGCTGAAACGCTGCCTGTTTCAGTGAACAGTGTGAAAACTGGAGTTCTTAGGTGAAACCATGCTCATTTCCCTTCCAGGTCACATAAATTCAAATGGCTACACTACAAACACACACTATTTATTAATTTTTTTGCAGTAGAGACATCTGGAAACATCAGAAAGATCTTCATTAACACTTCCCAAATGTTGTAAGGGATTAAGAATAGAAAATTACTAGGTATTTGCTCTGAGATAGGCAAGACTTCACCAGTAAGTAACAAAGTTATGTTTCCTTTCACTGACCCAGAGTGTGCATTTTTAATTCTTACACTGACCGTTGAAAGTTAATTGAAATGCCCAAATACTCTCTGCCTCCCTTCTACTACAAAATCTCTTTTTTTTTTCTTGTGTTGAAATAACATCCAACACACCTGTACAAATATAAGTATGTGCAGATGTGCACAGGATAGGTTTCCTTCAGAAAAGACAAGTTGAAGGTGCTGAGATTAAAATTAGTGTCCTTCAAGATTTTTCTCCTAGAAATCAACTTTTACCCAATGCTACACATAAAACAGGATTTTGCCCACATACATACATTTATTGTCATAATAAAATCCCATTATCAAAGCTATTTAATATTCGAAACACTATTTGCAGCTATTCACATTACAAATTAATTGAATCAAAGAGCTGAGAAAAACAAACAAAAATCTAGAAAGACAGCCATAACCAAGAGAGACGCTATTTATCAAGAAAAAGCACCAGGTACTGCAAAACCTGTATATTCTAAGGAATTCTTCCAAGTTTATGGCTGCTCACTACTATTTATTGGATGCACAACACATAGGCTACAGGTTTCTCACGGCCCATACCTTTTTTTCCTCATTCATACTCATTTATGAACATACAAGGAGCTTCAGAAAAGACTGAAGATCTGCTGTGCTTTAATACTGGACAGCAAGTCTGATATATTTGAGACCCCCTTCCATGGTGTCCAAAAAGTTTGTTTAGTTTTAAGACCTCTTGCAAACACTCAGCACATAGGGGATTACTTTGAGATGACTAAGTGCAACGTCACTTATCTCAGCACAACCATCACCAACCACAGACTTATCTAATGGAAAAACGTGTGTGGGTATTCTGCCAGCAGCTGCACAGCCACCAGCCACCCAAATGTACTACCTTGTTACATTTGCAAGTAAGGAAAACTCTTTAGACACAAGCATGTTATAGTACTTGTTTTCTGTGTCTGGAAAATAATGGATCTGTAATCACGTGGCAGTGAACATAAGTAATATTAGTATAGAGGATTAGTCAGCACAGATTGTTTGTTCAAAGGATATTAAGAAAAAATGGAAACATGAGAGCAATACTGAAGTTTATCTCAATTTAATTTTCAGCATTCAGAGAAAAGGGGAAAATATCAATCTTTGGTAGATTTTATGATCAGTTAGCAAAAGAAAGAAAGAGCCACTTAAAAAAACTGTGCCTGGCCCTACTACAGGGCCAGGCATGCTGCAGTAATCCTAAATTTTCACAGAAGCAGCCAGTCATTCTCTAAAGTAAACTGCCAGCTCACAGCTGCATGATATAGCAGCACCATTCCTGCATAAATGCTTGTGTTTGCAATACCAGTCTGAGGAGACTGTTGGAAGAGATCAGAAATAGTCTAGACAAATAACAAGACATTGATATGGAAGAAATATGACTAACCAAAAAGAAAAACAGGGACCAGATAGCGAGATTTTTTCCTGTAGCATTGGGCAAATGTGCATAAGCAATACTGAAAATGAAAACCCACTGTTCAAATTTTCATAAGCTAGTTCTGACTATTAGGATAGATATTGATAATTGCCACATGACAAAATCACTTTCCAAAATACATTGGCTGTAGAAGACTCATGTTTGGAACACTTCTTTTTTATTACACAGTGTCAGCTAAACAAACTATTAAGTCTAAATCAATTTTTAAATCTATGTTCCACTGTTTCGATGTACAGGAACAGAGCAGTGTAAAGGACAACAGGGGGATAATAATCTTTAAATAGCATCCTTTTGAAATTTAAAAATTAAAATACATTTACCTTCACAGAAATACAAGTGATAACAGTCATCAGCTGGGTTTAGAGTTCAGCATTTTAATTCTTTGCAAAACCAGCATCATTTACTTTCTGCTATTATTAAGGAGATATGGAGATAATCTTTATAGATAAATCTGTGACTGAAGTTCCTCATGCATTTACCATTAAGTGTTAAACCCAGTCAGAAGAAAAGGATGAACTATCCTCCCAGGTACAGAAGAGAGAATTTAGTAGTCACATCAGTTTATCTGTTGCCCTCAAAACAAATTTAGTTCCAAATTAGAAATTACAAATTAAAATAATTGTTCTCTATAGTGAAAGTAAATTACTTTAGCAAATACTAAATTATTTTAGACATACTTTTTCACTCTTTTTTTTTATAATGACTATACTATAATGAAATTCTGTGAAGTGTTAAAATGAAAGACACTACAATGAACTAGTAGCTGTATTTGTGTGTCATAGAAAACAGATGGGCCCTAAGACTCATTTTATATCCTATGTTTTTTACTTTATTCTTTCTTTATTAATGATAATACATTCTACAGCGGTCAGTTCCCATAGCACTTGTCTTATTTAAAAAGTGTCATACTTTTCTATTCAGAGAAGGAAGTGTTCATTGTGCACTATATTAACTATAACAAGGTATACTTCAAAACAAGCAAAGTTTGTGAGTAGTAAAGAGGCAACAATCTTGATATGCGAACTAAGGAATAGCCACTGGGAAAGGATATTTCCTGGGTTATTTCTGCTTTGCTTTTCTTTTTACACTACAGTTTTCTGGGAAACCTCAATTATATCCTCAATATCTTTCTAGATGAAAATATCTTTTCTAGGGATCTACAGCATTTTGCTGCAGAAAGAACAGTTACACAGAGTGGGGGTTTACTATTTCCTAGTATTTCTAAGCCTAGTAATTCTGTTACCACTGCAGGGCTACCACAAAACAAAAGTACCCAAAACTAGGCATGGGGTTAAACTGTCATCCTTACCATACTTCTCTAATAGGAGGAATAGGTAATTTCAAGATGATCCTTGAAGCAAACAAAATATTATGTTGGGGTTTATCCATGGCATATATAACTGTCTGCTGAATACCCAGAAATGAACACATTATAAACACATAAAAGTCAACAGAAGGTTGGGAAAGTCTGTCAAAGGAGCTTAGCTCTCCTGACTGAGACAAAGCAACTAAAGCCCTTCTTCTTTACTAATGGTGACAGATATAGCTGAGGCAGCACACTGGTAAGTTAGAAAGCTTTACTATAAGATTAATATACGAGACTAAGCACCCTTCTGTACTGCACATCTTAGATGCCAGGGGCAGTGGTGGTGGTGGGAAAACAACTTGAAAAATTAATAAAGTGAAAAGATATCACAAGTGAGAAAATGTTTATATCAAGATTCTGTTCAGTGAATCCAGAAAGCAACTCTGTAAAGAGAACTAAAGCACCTCACAAAAAAAAACTTCATATAGATTCGATTTATTTTATTGCCTGTGAAATTGGGTTGTGTTTAAAAGTCTCTCTCAGTATAAAAAGAATTTCAAACTTGAAGTTTCAAATGATACTGTCTCTAATAAAATGATAGCATCATATCTGTACGGCAGATTTATTCTCTTCCTACCCAACCAACATGCTGGCAATGCATAGTACCTTTCTCTTGTCCACAGTTTTCTGAGGCAGTTTGTTTGATTTTAATTTAAAGAGGTGAAGACTGAGAAGCACTGGTAGCTAAGTCACAAGCTATGTTTGTTCTGGGACTTTCCACACGACAGCTCCTAGTCCTGCTGGAATGTTCTCCTTTTCATCAGCAAGGAGGTTTTCCAGAGCAATATTAGTGACATCATCTGTTAAACAAAAGAGATTGAATATAAATCAGATTTCATTAACAGCTTTGATGGTACAAATGCAATGGGAATTTATTTACACACGGTAATAAAATACAGCAGAATAAGGTATCATATAAAATTTCAACTGTGGCACCTTCTTTCCATTAAGAACGCATATGGAATGGTGGCCTTTGCTAGATGGTCCTCAGTGAAAGCAAGATGGAAGCTGCTAAGTTCCTTGACAATTAGATAAAGTCAATCCAGACTGTTAACTCTGCCTAGCTAGCACTATATTTGTATTCTATTTCAACACAAGTTATGGGGTTTTGGGATACCTATATTGTCATGGTGGCCACCTATAAATTGTAAGGTATTGTCCACTGTCATGAATCTTTACAAATACCAAAAGTGTACCAACATAAGGAAGTTATCATGTCATATTGAAAGGAGGACAAGACTAAATTTTAGAAAACCTGAATTCTGTTCTTGAAGGCAAGGATCACAGTTTCCTTTCTGAAAACAAACAACCAAAAGACAACGGACAGGACCTTGATATTGTCTTACTTCTTATTTCTTTATAATACTTCAATGTATTTCGATCACAAGCAGAAACAACAGAAGCATTTAAGTTTTTATTGGTGTTCATTGCATGTTAATTTGAATTGGTATTTCTCATGCACAGAAAAATTTACAGAAATAAAATTACCGTTATGGGAATATCTTCATGGAAAATATCACTCTGAAAGCTTAATGAATGACAGCAATTCAAGTTCCATAATGAGTATCATCTACCTCAGTTTTCCTAGAGTCTAAACACCTTTAACTACACCTTTCACTGCAAAGTAAAGAAAAGAAAGTAAAGTCTCAATACCAATCTTCTCTTGGTATACCCCTTGCTTTAGAGACTGAGGACAAGTGAATTGAAAAAGCCAAACAGATTTCAGCAATGTCTTAAGCAGACATGGCCATATGGAGGTCTCCAAAGCAGAAGGCTGGCAGACACAACACAGAACAGGTCAAACTCTTTGCCTCTGGGCAAGAGAGTTGGAAGCCATACAAAACTCCATATATGAACAGTGCTGAAACATGATGGATGTAACTACTACCATGTACAATGTTCAAATCTTCACAAAAAACTGTATTTCACATAAAATACATCAGGATTGCATTACACAGTACCAGTTTCAAAAACACAATTTCTAAACCACTTCCCTTGCTGGGAAATACTGCATTTCTCTCTAGGGGTTTGTTTAAGGTGAGACCATGTATTCTGTTTTTAGTGGCTTAAAACCTAAATCCTCAGGGAATTTACAAGCTTATTTGTTCAATAAAGACAGGCATTTAGGTAGTATTTAATGGAGAAAGGAAATCTGCATACTCATTTCCTTAGGGCCAAATTCACTGCTGTGACAGAATACTTCTGAAAAGGATGAAAGTACAGCTAGGGAAAGATCATGCAGAAGATCAAAGCACTGAAACAGCTTAGTCGGCATATTTAAGCAACACAAAACAGTGGAAAAGAGGAATTCAATTTATTTATATAGTAACAAACTTCCTCAGGCCAAGTGCCTCTATTTTTTATGATGTCAGATATGCCTCGCTTCACCCTATCTTCAGCATGCTTTTTGAGTTGCCCTATTCTCAAATATTCCAATATTGCTATTCCACATAAAACATTTTTCTGCTTTCTTCTGGCCTTCAGTTAGCAATCTGAATAAATCTGAATAAAAAGAAAAGTTTCTTTCCCCATATTAACATGCAATATAGAAACACCTAAGACAAAGCAAGAATTTACTTCTTGTAAAAGGCAAGTAGACAGCAATCAGGCCAATAATAGATTTTTAAAAAGGCCAATACCCACAAAACTCAAAAGGGAAAAAAGGCACAGAAAATCACACTTCCAAATTCCAAAGTTATCTGGGTAATTTGTCTACATTGGAAAATGTAGTTATCTTTTAGCATATCTACTAATTCTGTAATCTGAATTTTTCTAAAAAGTAGTTATTTGATCCTTAAAAGCTTATTGCTAAGATTAATAGATTTAAAAATTTCTAGTAAATTTTGAAATCAAGAATATCTTTTATTTTTGGCCAACTGGCCTCACTATATAACAAGAATAGTGTTTATAGAAGTTTTGAGAGAAGAATGAAACAGGTCTAGAATATGTGTAAATTACAGTAGTAAGAGCAAATAAAAAGAAGTAGTTTAGTGATGTGACAATATCAGCTTCTGAAGGTGGATGTTTCAGTAGCATAGCATATGAGAGAGATTAAAAAAGATTAATTGGCAATAAGTCTTGCAAAAACTGGGGCAAATTTGAAACATTTAATTATGCCAGTCAGCACAAGTTGTTAGAGTGCTACTCACAGTGAATTACCAGCAACCACTGGAAAACTATAACCTAATAATCCTTCAGTAATCTTCCTATAGCTTCTTAAAAGATATGGTAATACAAAAATAACTTAAAATAATTGGATACTTAATTTCTCATTTCCAGTAACTGCTAAGCTAAATCTATTTCTAATGGTGGAGAGGAAGGATAAAGAGGGGAAGCTATTACTGTGGAAATATATTTGTTAATCTACAAACAAACAGAGCATAAACTACAGCTGTTTAAATTCATTTAAAATATACCACATACACCAAAAGCACTTCAAAGAAACAAAACTATTATAGAAATAATTTGATAGATGAGCTGATGTTTGATACATTACTAATTTCACTCAGTGCAGTGAAGTCACCAATATGTTCATATCGTGTAGTTTTGGCAGCACATGCTAAATAAGGAAAGTTGATTCAGTTATGTTCTTTATCATATAATGGCTCTCTAGACAAAATACAGTGTTATAAAAATGAAGGGTTTTCTCTGTTTCCATGGAAATTACTAGCAACACTTGTCAACATTTCCCAAATAGTTAGGAAAGGATGGAAGGTAATCGAGATTGTTCAGTTTTTTAATCACAAACTGTAATACACAGAATCTTTGGTGAAAGTTCTGTTTCTCACACTTTTACCTCAATCATGTCAGGCAGCATTGCATCTTGAGAGCAAGGTAAGTTTAAAGATAAGAGAGCAAACACTGATGCCAGCCTCCTCGAGATTCCCAAAATAAGCAAAGCACTGGGGTTCTCAGAGATTTTAGCCAGATCTGCTCCCATGGGACATCTTAGTCCATTTTAACTCTAAAACAGAGTGCATTACTTACAGAAGTTTTGAAAAATAACTACTAAGGTGGACAGCTAGTTTAGTTTCTTCTTGGAAAGCAGAACAGCTGAGCACAATTTCTCTGACAGCTGGGGTAATGTCATATACAGTACACAAACACAGAGTCCCGTGTACTACAAGGGGTGGAATTCTCAAAAGAACACTTTTTTCTGTAGAAGAGTGGTACAAAACCTTCCTTTTGTTCAACACACTTCAAAGAGAAACAGGCAGGGTCCAACTATAATCCCCAGAAACAAAAAGATCATCCTTGGCATGAGGTAACAGAAAAACAGCTTCCCTGAATGTTTTGGAAGCCCTCGCTATGTCTTTGTACAGCCGATCCACATTTTGAAGACTTTTTGAAAAGAAAGCTTCTTGGCTTTAAAATGACTAAGCTTAAAACAAGACTGACCCTAATAAAAGGCAATTTCTTTGGGAAAACAGTGCTGAACACATCTGTGAGCTCTCTGAAGTAGTTGCTAGAAATTTCAGTTGGCAAATGCTTTGTCGTGAGAATATATACATTACCTCTGACTTTTTGTCAGAAGTTATTCTAATCGATAGCTAGAGGAGCAGGGGGAAGGGGTTCCTTCATACAACCAAATGTTCAAGGATTAAAAAAACATTTTTTTCTTTCAAAAAATTTATTAAATTTTACTATGGTGCCTTGTATTCTACTCTAAAGCTTTCTATACATAATATTAATTTGATTTTCAACTTTTTAAGAGATCTATTTGTCAGGCATACAAAATACATGCAAGGAGACTGCATCTTCACCTTCCTGCCCCTGCGCTTGGGTTTCTAGGACTGTGATACTTTGGTACCAGATTTCCAACACAGCAAAAACTTTCTTCAAACAAAAAAAACTGGCACAGATGCAGCCCTTCATGAATGAGACTTAACATTTTGACAGCTAGAACCCATCAGCAACACTTACGCCGAATATACATCACTTTCTCTCTCCTTTACCCATTCACTCTCTGCCTAATACACAGTATTACAACCAGAAATATGCTGCCTTCTGCTGTGGCTGCACCAAAAGCAGACTGGGAGGAAGGAAAAAAGGTGAAAAAAAAATAGGAAAAAAAAAGCGGTATTTAAAACAATCCCCTGAAAGCAAAGATAATCTAAAGGGAGGTTTCAATGTGAATACATCATGGCCCAAGGAAGACATAGCACAGATCATGCCACAAAGTCATTCCCTTTCAACACAAAGACATATCAGCAGGAAAATACTGTGGCATGCCCTTTATAGACCACTCTACATATCCCGAGCAACACACACTTAAAAAATATGCAACCACAATCTCCATTCTTTGTGAACAAACTTAAGGAGCACAAAAAGACTTCAGAAACTTTCTCTTACTTCTTATTTTTAATATCAATTTTGAAATTGATATAGCAGAAATCAAAGATATGATAAGCAGCAAGTTCTTGGCTACAAATAATTATTTCATTTCTACCAGAGAATACTGATGAAAACTTTCCTGATCTGTTTTAAACTCTTGTTTTTATATCAAAATACACAGAACTTTTATTTGGCTACTAGAAGCAATGACAGATATAGAAGTAGTCATTCACTTCCCTGTCTACTTTACATTACATCTTTCTGTTTGGGCATACCCATAATAAGGAATCCCCTGGGATCATTTGAACTTCTGTCAGCAATGGTGGACTACAAAATTAGGTCAGCAATTCAAATTTGTTCCCATGTTCCTCTTTTTGCCTTGCTGCAGATTACTGTGCCACAGTTCCCAGGTAGAGACCCTACCAATGACTGAAACAGTGCTTTCACAGGAATTGGTATAATTCCTGACACCTTGCTGTTTTAATTGGATTGTCAATGCAAAGAAAAATCTTCCTGTTCTTTCTCTTTTTCTTGGAAGCAGTGGGCAGTAGGAATTCTTCAGCATGTGTTTCAGAAGACTGAGTGTGACTTGCTTCTATGGCTGATTTAAAACCATAAAACACATTTGGAAAGTAAGCTAATTACAGTGTTTACTAGATTTTATATGACAAATACCGTGTGCAATGTGCAGGACAGGATTGCTTTTGCATGCAGAATTAGGCAAACCTGTATTCTCTATGTTACATAGTGCTTATGCGTAATAGTCATACAAAAAACTTTTTCAGTAATTAAGATGAATGGGATGAAGTAGCAATTAGAGAGAAAGCTATCCATGTGAAATTATGTCCTTTAAGCCTACCAATAATGAACTAATAAAGTAATGAATGACATTCTGTATTCATTACATATCAAATGCCCTAAAGCTTTTAAAAAACAGATTCAATGGGCTTTCAATGGGCATAGCCAGAGATTATACAGCCTCACTGATGCTAAGAACTTTAAAAAAAAGAAAAAACAATCAGTCAATATAAAATATTTTCCCCAACACATATTTCTTTGCTGAAAGCTAAGACTGGTGACACCTCTCAGCCTGTTTACAAATGTTTGTGGGCTCTTTTTGTTCCCAGGTCTGTCTAAGGAGCCAACCTACTCCCTGGAGCCTCTCCCATCCAAGACCATTTCTCTCATACAAAATAAGCTTCTAGACAGGTTCCATACAGGAAAGTGGTCTTAGGCTACTTAGACATTACAAAATAGATTATTTTTTTACATTAACATTTATTTTTACGTTACCATAGGATTTATACAAATGCAACAGAGATGGGAACACCAAAGTTTTATACAATCATTCATAAGGCATCATCTTACAATATATAAAAGTGAAGGGTCTAACACTTCAGTAGGAGCAGTGTCGGTTGCATTAGGAAACTTGCAGGAATATTCTTTTCTTTATACAGTCTTAAACACCAGTGAGTTTTGAGAACTTTTAAAAACAAAATAATGCTCTTCAGCACACTCTCTTTAGTTTTTTCTGACTGATGAACGGATCCAGAGTTTCCAGCCACGCATAGGCTTCAAAAGCAATTCTGTGTAACTCTCATCCCTTGGCTTGACACCAGTCTTGCTCTGTCTGCCTGTGCTACACCATCTCTGTAGGCTCCCTACTGGAATGGGACAAGAATTAGAGATATTGTGCCATTGCTCTGTGTTGTGCTCAATGGCAATGCTTTGCTTCCAGATCCGTTTCAAGCTGCTGAGTAACTATTTTTGTCCTCTGGACTTACCCAGCAACCAGAGTTATTTTGTCTTGCTGTTATCCAGCTTGCTCACAGCATAGGTTGATGCAGTGAAGGTTTAAAAGAACATTTTTCTTTCCTGCTCCCACACACATTGTCCAGTGCTGCCTTATCAAAGTGATGTAAGATCACCAACTCACTCCCTTCTTCAATATTTTAGACACTAGAAATTTTTCCGTTTTAAAGCCTGAACAAGGATTCTTCATACGTCTGTCACTGGTTAAACAACTACATGTCTTTGCATGCCCAAAGTCTCACACAACAGAAAAGCAAAGGTTTCACCCTCCAAAAAGAACTCTCATTTTTTCAATGGTGCTCCACAGGGCCTAGTATCTATAAAATGTAAGTCTAATGCGAGATTTATTAGGCTATTCAGGCCTTTTAGATTCTTTCGCATAAGGCTTGTTTATTTGCTGTTTTGCCTCAGCAGTTCATGCAGTATATAAATATGCATGGCATTCATTTTACATTTATATGAGTACAAGCAAATACCAACAATGGCCCCATAAAGAAACAACTGAATTCCTAAGTCTGAACAACCTGAAATCTGTTTCCTATATCTTAACTGAAAATCTTTAATGCAAATGCTATTCAATTATCAAACTTAACTTTAACATGATTAATTAAAAAGTAACAAATTTTCACATTAGCATTTGTAATAAGTTTGAAAATTGCCAAATGTGACCATTGCTATACATAATAATGCTCGCTTTTAATTTCCTTGTGTACTTTAAGAAATCTGCACTGTGCCATAACAGTAATATTTCATGGTATGCGTTTATTTTTCAGAGGTTTTGACAAACTAGTCACAAAACTCTTCTTGCAGCTCTGTAGCAGTCCTTCCTTTTATAAGCCAGATCCTTAGAGCTACAAAAAAAATCTTAAAATATGTTTTTCAATAAGGGAAGATTTGAAATTAGTACATTTAAAATTTCAACCCAAATGAAAGCCAAGTGCTGTGCCAAGGATCTTTGCCAGCTGGAATTTGATACCATGTGAAGAACTGGAAAAGTATAAGCTTTTGCTTTACAGTCTTACAAAGATCTTTTAGGATCACAGTCTTGCCTTTAATTTTTTCATTCATTTCAGACAAATTCCTGGCTTTAGGGGCTGGTCTGCATACAAACACTTGCAACTCAATAATTTTTGGGAAGTTAGCTCAAAAAAAGGCTGATCAGTATATAAACAGATCAAAAATCTGTAAATCTAAAATATATAGAACAGCACAAAATTATCTGTCAAGAGAGGGGAGATAGGATGTCAAAAATCCATTACAGAGATAGCAGCTTTATGGTGGACCTCTCTATTTCTATATGTATATTCCTAAGAAGCAATAAATATGAATACAAGAAGCCATATTAAAGGTTAAAAGTAACATCAACCTGCAAGAAATTTGATTTTTAAATTTCAGTACCAGCTTTTCCTATTACTCCTTTTGCTTTTTAAACAGAGGCCTCTTAATTTTGAATCAGTGTTGCAGGGTCAACTGGAATATGCTGTAAAATCCAGGAAGCCAAAGATAAGATCATTGACATCCTGCCTTTAGACAAGTTATCAACCCTCCATCCCAGCTCTCTCATCCCAGTCCCTTAACATGTATACCCCCATCTTCTTTTTTATTTTCGACACACAGTGCCTTTTGTAAGATTAATAAAGCAAATTAAACAAATTAAATAATTTACATCAAATCTGCAGCTTCACTGAACTCCTCATCCAGGAATAAGGGAGCAGGTCATTGCTAGTGCTTCTCCTTTGCAGGCAGCGTATGCCAAGGGAAGAGGTTGACACAAGGCCACCCAGTGACTCAGCAACAAACTCTGGAGAAGGACTCGAGGCAGCCCAGCCTTGTGCTCAATGTCAGTGGCAGCTCAGCCTGGGCAGCAAACCTGCACTCCCAGACCCGACAGCATCTATTAGCTCTGCTAAGGCACAAACTCAGTGACCTTTGTAGCCTATTAGCAGTAAATGCTTCAGTGCCAACAGCAAAGTTACAAATTCCTGCGTTTTCTCTATGAAGCACACAGTTGCTGTGTGCACAATACAGATTTCAGAATGATAATAAAAATGACACGAGCTTGTACATCTGCAAATTCTGTGCTTCTCAGTGCTCTCTTGCAGATTTTTGACAAAGACTTAACATTTAATAAGTATCAGAATCCAGACAGCCTATTATTCCACCTACTCGCAAATGGGATATTTTTCTGTTCAGAAACAGCCTTTTAAAGTGATTCACAGGAGGAGATGGTAAAAGTTTCCTTCTCCCAGAAACCTCAACAAGTTCAATTAAACAATGACAAGTGTAACAGCTTGAAACAGGCACTGTTTGATACAAAGACATCACTATCTTTCAGTAAAGGACCTCATGCTAGTTTTACATGAACAAAGAGCTGCTTCCAATTAAAATCCTAGTAATGGGGGATGGGAGGAAAAAAATCAACCCAAATGCTCTCCATGTACTTGCCTTTATGGAACAATTACCCAGCAATGAAGTGACATCCTTCTCCAGCCATTTTGCCAAGAGCACTGTAAGAGAGTGCTACAATGTGCAAGAATTATGGCTGCTGAATTCTAGTTCTCTGTTAATTCCAGTCCAGTTATTTAGCCAGCTGAATTCTTACTGTGAGGTCTCTACTGCGAGGATTTTATGTCTGATAATGACACATTTCACAACATACATAATTTTACAGCTATTACTAAAAAAACTTCCAGTCAAGAAGTATTGAGATATTCAGAGGTGCAAAGAGATAGTATGATTTCTTAAACTAGGCAACCAATACATGTTTATAAGTGCAATTTATCTGCCATAGATTTTTTGATCCCTAAGACTGAACACTACCTGTCCCATTTACTCCTACGCACAGAAAGAGCAAAGGCTTTTGGCATTCTCAGTTCAACACATTTACTTCTTGACTAGCAGCACCAAATGTATAAAGGAAAACTCCAGACTATTGATACCAAAACTGTAAACTCAATGTAAGTTTCTTTTAATATACTAGATGATATTCTTCCTCTGTTCCATCTTCCCCTTCTACAGAGCATGAACTTCTCTTTTTCCTATTGGAGACAATACCTCACCACTTCTTCCTATCCTCTTCATCTCATTAATATTTTTGTATGCCATGAGTACTAAATACATTTTCTGCTAGAGATGTTCTGGCTGGCATAGATCTAATTAAAGTCAGAACAGGTCTTCTTAGCTCAGAATAAGCTGGTGTTTGAAGGTGGCCGCTTGTGTTTCAGACCTGATTAAAAGGCCACATGCCCAAGACCTTGTCTAACTCTTCCACTGACATCAGCTATATTTAACAAAGGCTAGGTGAGTGCCCCTGCCTGCAGATGTTGCCTTGCCAGTATAAAGAGTCAATGACCTCTCTTGAGGGGTAAACATCTATAATCAGAATCAGGAAAAATATATTGGAGCAATTTGGTCATCAATGAACAGAAAGACAGGAATCCACTGAATTCTATTTTGACAGAGCTTTGCCTTCACTATTACATCATCAAGTTCTGCTTCTAGCCTCCCCAGCAAGAGCTGAAAATATCAGCTGTGAAAATCTAAGTGTCCTAAAAATATGGCTGCCATGGCCTTCTCAAGATACATAAGAAAAACTAATCTTGTTCCACTAAGTAAATCAAAAGTAGAAACACACCTCCCAATGCCTGGTGTCTGAAATCCTTTTTCCTTCCTCTCCTCACACATTTTTCTCCTACAGATATATATATATAAATTCACATACACACAGCAACACATATGCTGTACACCAAAACAGAATGCTGTCATTAAATTATGTAGCCAGAAATGGCTACAGATTTGGCAGGAAAAGTTCATTTCTGGGATGCATAACACCCTGGTCTGAGCCTCAGATGCAGCGATTCCACCAAGCATAATTTAAGTGTTCACTAAGGTCAGGAACAACTTGAGCTGGAATGTGCCATATCACAGTAAAACATCCATATTCCACAGAAGTGACACCAGGAGGAGGCAGCCTGAGGGGTTTTGTGCATACGAGGCATATCCTGGGAGGGTGGGGTTTCCTGCATTTATTAAACTTCTTCAGAACTTCAGAGATTTGTTCATAGAAATGTGCAAAATACTCACCTTTCCAGAACATGAGTATGGAAACCAGAAACAGACACAAACCTGCTCCTACCTCTCCCACAAGGGAGTTCTCATTATTGTGACATATGCTGAGCTTAAAATCCTTGCTGCGCTGACTGCACTAACACAACTCAGCTTATTTTACTTTGCCAGCTGATGAAGTTCAAACTCAGCATCCCTAACTGCAGCCCAGTGCTGTTCTGTCATTTCCACACCTGTGCAGAGTGAACTCTCCTTTTAAAGTAAATTCCAAGACAAATTTGCTTCAAACCCGTTTGCTCCATAACAAGCTAATTTCGATACTAATATTCTAATATTATGTTAAGAAATATCACGTTAAATTCTTTGCAATACCAAACATACTGTACGAAGTATTTTTTATTTATGATTCAGTTAAGACAATTTATGTCAAATAAAATTATCTGCAATACTATCTCCTGATTTGTTTTTCTGACAGTTAAAAACATTAATCTATTTTTCACTTTCTTTATAATACCACCTTTAATGAAAAGCATAAAATAATCATAGAATCATAAAGCACTTTGGGTTGGAAGGGACCTGAAATATTATCTTTGTCTAACCTTCCTGTCATCAGCAGGGATACCTTTCACTAGACCAAGTTGCTAAAAAAATTGTGCACTTTCTTACTAACTCTAACTTAAATATTGAACAGAAATATTTTTTAAAAACTCTTTCTCGAGTTTCAGGTTTGTTTTCTGGGTTTTCTTCCTTTGGTTCTTCTACACTGGATAAATCTTTTGACTTTATACCACCCCTTTTTTACTGTGTATTTAAATAAACACCTCCCAGTAAATAAAGTTTCAGATGAAATAGACTGCTGCTGGAGTCAGCAAAGATATGCTAGAAAAAGTGAACTAACATATGCATGCTACTACATCAAAGTATCCATATTTATTAGGCACAATGGAACATAAAGCAAGGAAAGTGCAACCATCAGCAGAAGTGCATGTTACTGATAAAATATATTGAAGAAGCCATGTAAAAGCTGGCTTATACTTAGTCCTTATCTACACAGCAATAATTTATATATCTTTATATATATATATATTTAAATGTATACATACACACATCCAAGACTTTTCTTTTACCAACAAGGCAGTTCTTACACATTTTCTCTCTAAAACATTATTAATAACATGTAATTTGGAAGTCCTTTAAGAGGTTAAAATGGGAAGATGTATACTTTGAACTTTTATTTCCAGCACAGATTTCCTTAGTTGCAAGGCAGGCCTATAGAGTCTGAATACTGTGGACATTATCATTTATGTGGTGGTGTCCTAATTACCACTCTCTAAAGGTCATGGTGCTGGGTTTGTTCTTTTTGGTTCAGCATGGCCCAAAGGCTTCTAAGGAAGCTGTTCACTAGGTTGCATGTATCCATTATGATTTAAAATCCAACAGACATTACAGTTCTTCATTTCCACACATACCACTTTAGGTAAACCTGCACTAAATTTATTCTATCATAAAGCCAATGTTCACCTAGAAGCTGTTTTAAATTCTTGTGTGATTCTTCACAATACTCTTTAACTAACACAATTTGTTTGCTGAAAGCACGGCAGCTGCTGTAAAACAAACAAAATTCAATTAAAGTTTATACTCAAATATTGCTAAGTATGAAATGTCACTGTATTTCAGATTTTATTAGTTCAAAGCTAATTAATTTCAGACCACTGAATAGTTAACACAAAGAAGAAATTGGTTTTAAATTTAAAAAACTTGAATACGCTTTATTGGATATGATATGTGTGACATAGCCATCTAATTATCATCAATTTTTAAATATCAATCCAAGCAATAGAATTTGGGAAAAAATAAAATTAACCTATAAGATGCTTGGTACTATTGCTACTATTTCACCCAGAGGGTTACAGAAAGTAAATTATCACTTTATTCCACAAGATCCTCTGCCTACTGTACTGCAACAGGATAAATTATTCCTTCCTGTTTGGTTTTGATGTATATAAAATATGACTTAGTACAGATACAAGCAAGTCATCAGCATGTTTGCAGAGAGAGGAAAATGATTTACACAGACACAGCTAGATCCTCATACGCATACATTACTTGTTACTCTAAGCTCCATGAAACTTTGTAATTGTATTTGGAAATTTTAGTGCAATCTGCTCTAATTCCACAGGCTGGAGGCATGAAATAAAATGGAAGCCCTCTAAAACTGCTCTTTAGGATTTCATTAAACCTGAAGAATATCTCCAATTATTCTTTTTAAGAAACAGATTTACTGAAAACTTTGTAGAAATAGAAAAAAACTGATGATTAAACATTTAGAACTGAGGTCTTTATTCACAATCAGCACCATAGATTTCTAAGATACAAAAAGACAATTGATGAATCAGTAATGGGAATGTGTGAATAAAAAAATCCACGTTAAAAGTTGATACATAATATTCTAATATAGCACAAAATGTATCTTTACAAAACATACTATATCTATAGCCTTTTTAAATAATTAATGGTCTCCAAAATGAGGCAAGAATTAAAACAACATGAGCAAGCGATTTTTTTTTACATCAAACATGAGCAGATAGAGCAACTTTTATTCAAGCCAGATCTTATCTAAACTACAAAAACAGGATAGCAAGTTATAAAACAGCTGGCTCCTGCTAATTACTATTTCTAGATTTATTGGATTTTGGCCTAATTAAAAAATTTAATTAAAGTCCAATCTACAGCACAGATGATGACTGTATTAAGCACAGCAGCTTGCTGGCTTTGTTGGATCATTAGCGCCTCTCAGTGAATGTCAGCACAGGGCACAGCTCTGGGCAAACACCCTGAGCCTTGCCCTGCACCCAAGGCAGCTCAGGGAGCACCCCTCAACACCTCCCCAACCCAGGAATCACCACCACTGCTCACAGCACCACACACAACAGACCACTGCTTAGAGAATTCGGGTAACTCTAAACCAAAAGACATTAAATGTTTTTTGTGACTCCTAACACCAGCTTTCCCATTTCTCACCTGACTGCCAGTAGGGATTAAGACAACAAATTGAAATCCTCTTTAAAGAAAGCCAAAATGAAGCCATGCATTAGTTTCCCTAGACTTCAGAGAAGTGTTTGACAATGTCACCCCACAGCATTCTGCTGGAGAAACTGGCTGCTCCTGGCTTGGATGGGTGCACTGGAATAGTTGTCTGGGCCCAGAGGGTGGTGGTGAATGGAGCTATGTCCAGCTGGGGCTGGTCACCAGTGGTGGTCCCCAGGCCTCAGTGCTGGGGCCAGTCCTACTTAATCTTTATCAACAATCTGGACAAGATCAGGTGCACCCTCAGTCAGTTCACAAAGGACACTAAATTGGGTAGGAATGTTAATCTGCTGGAGGGCAGGAAGGCTCTGCAGAGGGATCTGGATCGATGGTCTGAGGCCAATGGCAGGAGGCTCAACAAGGCCAAGTGCTGGGTCCTGCCCCTGGGTCACAGCAACCCCAGGCAGTGCCGCAGGCTGGGGCAGAGTGTCTGCAAAGCAGTCTGGTGGAAAAGGACCAAAGAGTGCTGTTTGACAGTGACTGAACATGAGCCAGTGTGTGCCCAGGTGGCCAAGAAGGCCAGTGGTACATGGCTTGTATCAAAAATACAGTAGGACCAGGGCAGTGATTTTCACTCTGGCACTGGTGAGGTCAGACCTTGAGTTCTGTGTCCAGTTCTGGGCCCCTCACTGCAAGAAAGACACTGAGGTACTGGAGTGTGTCCAGAGAAGGGAAACAGAGCTGGTGAAGGGTCTGGAGCACAAGTCTCGTGAAGAGCAGCTGAAGTAGCTGAGGGTGTTTCATCCGGAGAAAAGGACAGAGAGACTTTATCACTCTCTACAACTACCTGAAAGAAGCATCTTGTAGCCAGGTGAGGATCAGTGTCTTCTCCCAGGTAATTAGCGACAAGACAAGAGAAAATGGCCTCAAGTTGGAAATAGTCAGGGAAAATTTACATAGTAAAAATTTCTTCACTGAAAGGATTATCAAGCATTGGAACAGGTTACCCAGAGAAGTGGTGGAGTCATTACCCCTGGAAGCATTGAAAAGATGCGTAGATGTGGCACTTAAGGACATGGTTTAGTGGTGGACTTGGTAGTGCTGGATTAACAGTTGGACTCAGTGATTTTAAAGGTCATTTTCAACCTAAATGAATTTGTAATTCTATCTATATATAATGTTCTTTATCACTTTAAACCATGGTGCATGGTGTGTAATAAAACACTTTATCTGAAAGAAAAAATTTGGTATTAAAAATAAATTAGCTTGAAACACCAAAGCCTAGAACTATGTCTAGAATTAGCAGAGGAGCTCCAAGAAGGGATTCTTATGTTACCATAGCTTTCCCAAACTATATAGAAGGCCCCAAGTAGCACCATAGTGGACTGGCCCTGGCTGGATCACAGAAACACACTCTATCACTCCCCTCCACAAGTGGACAGGGGAGAGAAAATATACTGATGGATACATGATGTGAAGTAAGAGCAGGGAGAGATCACTCACTGAGTACCATCACAGGCAGAACAGACTCACCTTGGAATATATAACTGAATTTATTACTAACAAAATCATACCAGGACAATGAGGAGTAAAATAAATCTTAAAAACACCTTCCTCTTCCCCCCTCCCTCCTTTCCAGCTCTATCTCCTCCCTTCAGTGGTGGAGGGAGACAAACACCTTTAAGAACTTAACAACATACTGCGCATCTGTCTCAAAAAGCAGACAAACTGCAAACAGGCAAGTATATTCAAGAAAAACCCTCAGATGTGAGGTGATTCCCTTCATTACCTTCAGTCTAAAGTACCACATCCAATTTTGTGCAGAAATAGAGCAATTAAGGCATCTAGATAGAGGCCACAAGAAACAACCTAAAAGGCATGGCTGAAAATATTTGGAATTGTTAACCTTGAATAAAAGAAGAGAGCAAAGTGTTAAGAGTCTTCATATATGTAAAAGGTTGTAACCAAGAGAAAAACCTCACTGAGTTCACTAGGAAGCAGATCATAAAGAAGCAAGATTGATACTGTGAGGGAGAGGGGGAAAGCATTAAGACTGCCTAACCAGAAAGAGATAACCTAGAAAGAAGCAGCCTAAAAAGACCTATTAAATCTTTCTGAGAAGCCATCTCCATCAGGCAGGCAATTAAGAACAAGTTGAACAAATATATAGTGGTGCTTTATCTATCCATCCTACTGCTAAGAACAATGAACCAAGTAATGTCCAAGTCCATTTTTTATTCCTTTGAAGATCTTTGTGAGGGTGGCCAGGGGGGAAGCAGTATGGATACATAAATTTATTTCGGCATGGCATGTCAGCTCTGTAGGAGTATTTCTCAAATGCCTCTCCAGTAATTTAAGGGTCACTTAAATGCCAGGCTAAGATAATTTGATTGTTTAGAGGACTCTCAGGGCATTCCAAAAGGGCCATGATCTAGTGCTCACTACACTGGCCTTATCACCATACTTGCAATATTTTTGTGGATGCTTTAAACCCAGCACTGCAGAGTAGGGCTTCTCTCTTTTTAAGGGGAGAAATCAGCCAGACTACCAACTCCAATCTAAACCACACATTGTCTCCTCAATGGTTTTAAGTTTATTTTATGACCAGATATCTTCAATCACCAGGACTTGCACATCTTACACAAGAAATAAAACCCTGCTTTTCTAAAACAAGCAATCTAGAAGTATTCACTGAATTCAAATGTTCATTAAATATTTATTTACTAAATTCAAAATCTTAAGAATGTCTCAGAAACCAAACATCCCAACCAACTAAAAATCCTTGTTTTTCCACTGAACTGTTTTTAATAATTTCTGATTAAGGCTCATCAAGAACTAAAAAGAAAATGTCATTTTGTACCTTACAGCTACAGAACTAAACTGTAAATCAGATTGAAATTTACTCCCTGAAGTGACTATTGAATGAGGCAGAAAATCCACTATGTTTTCGTATCCTTGCATATGCTTTTTTGCATTCTATTAGCCTATAAATCCCAGAAATCCAGTACTACTAGAATTGAGAACTACTTACTTATATTTTGATGAGCTGCCAATCAAGATGAAAACAATGCAAGAATGCCAAAGACTTATTAACTTAATACCTTCTTAAAACAGCTGTACATGACATACAAAATACATGCAAATAGATGTGCTCACATACCCTGGCACATTTTTAAGAAAACATTGAGTAACCAGTTAGGTGGATGGGATACTTGTCTTTCTTCTTCCCTTCACATTTTTATTCTAGTTCTTCTGGCACCTTGCTCTGATACAAGACACCAATAGGTGGTAGGACTATTGCATTTTTGCTTTCCAGGAAGTCTCTGGCAAGACTAAGCTTTCCAAATGTAGCAGGTGATCAGTTCATAGCTGGTATCAGGCATTTGAGTATCTGTAGCAGGAAGCTACTAAATGAAACCAACATGGTGACAATACTGACTTCATAACAAATGTACTTTTTATTTTTAAGCCATTGCTCTTCACAGAGATTCGCACAAAAAAAATACCATTTTTCCACTGAATTTAACAATGCATGTCAGAGTTGTTAACCTTATTTTAGTATTTTGTTTTAGATACCACCAGTCCTGCCAGGCCAAGACAGCTCCAGTGGGCAGATCAAGAAGAATGTTCTGGGGCTAAGTGCTGGATTCCTATATTTCTGTATAGGCTCCATCTGAATGAACCAGGTCTGGATCAACTAAATATTTCAGTGTGAACGTCTGTGTAGGAAGGAAGAGTCAAGTTTGCTATTACAGAACCAGCTTAATGGTTAAAAATCAAATTATTTTTATTCTTCTGGTAGTACCATTAGTTTGCATGCTTTGATAACCATGAGGATAATCAGTGTGCAGTGTTGGACAGAATTCCTGGTTATCCAGGTGACAGGGTAGGGTGACAGCATACCTTGTCAGGACCTCAAGAGTTTCTATTTCAACTTCCTGCTCAGGGAGGTGTAGTAATTATGTCAAGATGGATACAACTGGCACCAACACCAGTCCTTTATTAAAAACTTCTCATTCCTTCTCCTAGTGGACTTCTCTCAGGCAACTCCACACAGCACTGACTCCTTTCATCCTTCTCTCTGCAAGTTTCCTTCTACATGATTGGCTAAGCCCCAAGCTGTCCCTTACCTGGCCACCTAACCCTGTCTATCCCTCACACAGCATCTTCTCACCTTATCTACAACCACACGTCCCTCACCTCCTCACAGCCAGCAGATTCCATCCCAACCTACAGCAGACTCTGGTACTCCAACTCCATCTGCCACTGACTCTCAACTAGTAGACCTACTCTTTTATAACAACCATTCTTACTGGGCAGTCAAGGCTGTCTCCACTTCTTGGCAATCAGTACAGCTGCCTTTCCTTGAGGAAAACTGCCTTCTGTACTATCCCTACAAACTATCTTCCCACAGGGGGCAGCTCTGAGATCTGACCGTATAGCTCAGGGCTTTATTCAATCTGTCTTGAAAACCTCCAAGGATGCATCCTGCAGACCTTCCACAGTGTATCCTCCAAGACAACTAACACAGACTATATTTGGCTGTACTCCTTATTAATCTACTGGACACTGGACCTGCACTTACTACAACCTAGCCCAAGGTAACACCCACAGACCAAACACAAATCACTTTGATTTACTGATCTTTTTTTGTCATTACACTTGAACATGTTATCCTTTCATTTTAATTTGCTAATTTAGACAAAGGATAGGGGAGATGAGAAGAGAATTAAAACTATTTGTATAAACACACAGGCGGTGAACAACTATCGCTTTTCACACGCTTCTGAAATACATCATAAACATTTTAACAAAACAATATGTTGTAACATTTCTACAGCTTTATTGCTGAAAATACACCACTTTGTTATAGGTCTTAGGTCAAATGTGTCAGAACTAGTTATCACATCCTTCATCTGAGTCAAAAAAAATCAAATATAAATAAAGCAGAAAAAAACCTCCTGCTCCAGTGTAGCCACTTGAGATACTTAAACCTTGCAGATTAGCACAGACAATAGAGCTCATGAACATTTAACAGTTGGGTATACATGGGCACAGTGCAATGAGGAGAAGATAATCACCCCACCACTGCTACAAATTCATTCCATCTCAGTATGTATCGAGTTCCATTCAGAGAGCATCTGCCTTATCACCTCAAATCTTGAACAATGGTGGGCCTATTGGCACAAGCATCAGCTGTGATTTTTCTTTATGTATTCAAGGACAATACAGACAATCTGCTCTGTAAGCATCAGTTCATTGTACGATAAATAATTGATCAATATTCTACTGGCAGCATAACTTCTGAGAAGAAAAAAAACAAAGAAACAAAAAAATGACACACACACACTAAGAGCTTTAATTTAACTGGCATTGCTCTGGAATGGCAAACTTCCACTGGCTCAACAGAATATTTAAATGCTGTGTTTGTTCAACTAACTGCAAGTTCCTACAGTCTAACTACAGCAGCTTTGATACAGCAAAACACAGAACACAAATTCCTGTTCACTACAAAAGATTTAATACTCAAGACTTTCCAAAACCAAATCCTTCAGCACCCAGAACTGACTTGACATGCTGAAAAGTAGCACATTTCCTTGACAGACTTGCCTTTATAAAGTGCATAAGTGGATTAAGGACTTGAGAATTGTTGACACTTTCATAGGTCATGATAAAAAATGCAAATAACATAAAGATACCATTGAAAGATCTAATTTTGTACCTTACCAGCTTTTTTCATAATTGACAAAAAAAAAATTAACATCAGCTTTGTACTTTCTATGCTTCTTATATGTCAGTATTATTTACTGGTATTAGAAGGAAACACTGAATTCCAAACAGTTTTTTTCACATTTTATGACACAGCTTGACGATGGTGTATCAGTCAGGTCATCACACTAACTTCTTTTTCATGTTTTATTATATAATCCTCTGTTTCACAAGGATATATTACGATCACACTGCATTTCTGCCTGGATGAATCAATCTTTGTAAATCCATCTTGCAAAACTGTTAATCAAAGAACATATTTCTCTATTAATATACATGAGGGAGAAAGAGGGATTCTGAGACACACATGGGAATCAGACACCCAACTGAAAAGTACCAGGTAATTAATTCAGTCTTTAAAGCTATCTCCCCACTTACAAAAAATATTACACAAGTTAAGCTCCTGATCTTGTGTTCAACAAGGATCTACCACTTGCAAAATAAATTGGAGGACTTACAACTGACATTAATGCTTCCTCACTGCTGAAAGCTAAGATTTCAGTCAATGAAATGTCTGTATTTGGATATTAAAATAACTCAGGTATGGAGGAGCTGGACAAACACTGCAAATAGTGTTGGCAGCACTTTGGTCTTTCTTAGTCTCTAAAATGCAGAGACAAAAATAAATAAGCAATCAAGCTCTGCTTCTTTCTTATGTAGACAGAATCGTAGAAAACTGTACCACCTCACAAAGACTGCAGCAGTCAAAACCATTTTGCCCTGACCAAGAAGGTTAATAATGTCTAAGAATAGATGCACTAAGATACTCTAAGATAAGAGAGATAAAATGCCCACAGCCAATATCTGCAAAACCATCACACGTTGGTACCAACTGTGCTACAGGCACCCAATTCCTTTATTTTCTCTCTCTTGCCAGTTTCTAACACAAGCAAGAATAGCCTTTTAACCCATTAATCTCAAGAAATCCAAAATCAGACTCTGAAATAATCTAAAATATTCAAATAATTGAATGAAATTTTAGACATTAGTATTTGAGCATGACTAGAAAGATACAAGATCTATAATATGAAGGCCAATATTCAGTTGCCACACAAATCACATATAAAGAATATAAATAAAAGTGCTGTCAAAACAGCAATTATGACAGTCAAATCATACAGCTGAATTTTCTTACTAAGTTGTTTAGACTATATAATATTTTTTCTAAATATGCAATGAATGGTGCACAGCACAGTTTTTTCATAACTATAATATCACTTAAGGCATCTTCCTCACTGGAAGCTCTAAGTAAAATTAGTTTTCAAATTATAAGAAGGAAACTAATTTGAGGAGAGAAAATTTTGTTAAGATATCCTAAAAAGCACAGATCACATATTTAAGCCTAAGAGCTGTGAATTCAAGAAAATTATGTCACTTCCACAGTAATGCTAATAATAAATGAAAGAGACACTACAGGATTTTCAATACCTATCAAAAATTAAAAACCCACCAAAAAAATCATACAAAACAATAAAAAACCCTGTTTTAATTTAAGTGTTTCAGAATGTAAAGAACACAGAGTCTGAGGGATTCCCTTCCTTTCACCAGCCCCAGCCAAAATAACATTGCATCTTTGCTACAAAGACAAAAGCTGAAAAAAGATGCAACAGGAATAAAAAAAATCAATAAAAAGGTAAATTTTTTTTCAGATATTAATAGCTTGCAGATCGTTGTTGTCTCTGTCTAGCCTGCCAGAAGTCTTACTGCATTACTGCTATTTACATGTGAACAGAAAGGATAGAAAGAAATTACCAACATTCAGTGAAAGCCTGACACAAGAAAGACACCCTAGAATTTTTCTGTCATAGCAAATAAGTCAGAATAATTCAATTTAGGATATTGTGTTGTAAAAAATTGACCAAAATCTATGTAATATCCAAGTAGCAGTCTGGTCAATCAAACTACTGGCCTAAACATGAGCATTTAGTGAACACATGAAGAATTCCTGTCATATATAAACCTTGGTAAACTTTACTGTAGGTGGGAGAACCAGACTTTTATCATGTAGCATACTTTTTCTGACACTAACTGGGTACTAATCCAGTAACACATACCTTGGGATAAACAGAAGAACAAAGCAAATGAGGAAAAATGAGGCAAAATTATGGAAGAGCTACCATGCAAGAAAAATTTGTGTAAATGTCTTAGGCTCAGAAGAGAAGCAATTTGGAGGATATTCATATAGATGTTTAAGAATCAACAAAGCATTCCTTCTCTTCTAGGAAAAAAAGTTTGTAGGGTGCAGACAGAAAAAAACCAAATGAGTGGCTTTTCAAGGAGCAGGCAGCAGTATAGTGGAAACAACTGAAAGGACCTGTTGCTCTAGAAATGTGTACTGTTTGAGAGGGAGAATGGGCACAATTTTGCAGAAAAACAATCCATTGATGGTTTCTAGGTACAAAGAAACCACATTCAGTACACAAAACCACTAAGCTGCAACAACTGGAGAATGGAACAGTTAGTTAGAAGTGTCTCACATTCTTTTCCTGCCTTTAATTCTTTCTTACTGCAGACTCAGCTTAACAATGCTCAGGATACACTACATGTTAAGATAAAATTCATGATTACACAGTATCACTTTTCTTTAATAATCACAAAAACATATAAAAATGAGTCAGCTCAAGATTACAGTAGACTTTACTTAAGATTTCTGCTTCTCTGAAACATTATGGTTCTGTTCAATATTTGAGAGCAGATATTAGACTAAGGATCTGTACATTACAACCAGTCTCCAAGAGCAGTCTTTCAGTATTACAGTGGTTCAGCTGCAAACATTCAGTGTTTTACTAAGGAGAAAAAAAAGAAAAACAAAAAACCAACAACTTCACCTTCATTTATATCTTATTTTTCATAAATGTGATCATTTTAATGATACAAATTATTGAATGACAGAGAGATTAGCAGAAGACCATTAATGAGTTTTGTTTTAGAACATCTCTTACAAATGAGTTTTACCACGTGAAATTTTAGTAATATTCTTTAAAAGTATCACTTGAAAACAACTGTGCTGTCAGTTTCTTTCTGTTTCCAAGCTAACTCTTTATACAGTTTTTTCATTGGGTAAGAATAGAAAACAAGTCTATTTCTGATTTTTTAAAAAATGGACATTAAAGCACACTTTGGGAAGAGGAGGGATGAAATAACTACCTAAAGACTGGTTACAATCTCTGTATTATCACGTCAAGTTGTCATGTTGAAACACAAAGAAAAAAAAAGCACAAAAGGGAACAGCAAATGCAGTCTGACAGTAATTTATACAGCAGATTTCTTAAAGCTGTAGAAATAACAAGTCCTGTTTGATACACCTTATTTTTTTCACTCATACCTCAAAGCCTTTTTCTAAAGATCACTGGAACTACTTCTTAGTGAAGGCTTAAGAAAATTCTTAGCTAAGGTACAGCACAATTTTTCTACTCCATAACATTTATCAGGGCAGTTCAATTTTCTGAAAAATTCTAAAGGTTTAAAACTCATATTGTCAGAGCTGATGGGGAAAAAAATATGAAAACAGTAAGGTAACAACTCACATACCTCAATAATTAGAATCAGCAAAATGACCATCACCTTTCACCCAAAAATATAAGTTTTTATATAAATCACACTGTCTTATAGCTTCTCTCACCCGACTTCTATAGAAACCCTAAGCCCTAACACCTTGAAACTTCACTAGAAGGGAACTGAAGTGAGAAAAGCTGTGAAAAGTTGTTTGAAGTTGTTTGGTGTTTGGTTTTTTTATTTTATATATAATTTTTCCTGAAAGGTTCAATAAACATAAACAAATAAACAAACAAAATAAAGAAGACATTGCTTTTATTTTCTATGAGGAATCCTCTGAATAGGGAACTGAGACAAAGAAAGAATGTAAAACCTTCCCAAGATTACACAAGTAGTCTGTGAAAGAACAAACTAGGACAATCCTTTTAAATCTCATCATCAACAACTGTTACTAATCTTGTTATGAAAGCCTTACTTCTGCTTGAGGTAAGGCACAAATTTCTGATTTGCCTCAACTTTCCTCTCTTAATATCCCATTAGACTTTACATTAAACATTGTATGAGTGTAAAGGTACTTAGAATCTTTCTCAGAAGTTGGCACGTTGAGGCTTTTTTGTCTGAAGATACACATTTTATTTCTAGCCCCTTTTTCACATTATGAATAAACTCACCTAATGACTAAAAATTCTGTCTTTGGGACCAAAGGAAATCCTAAGGTATACACTGGGATGAAGTAATATAACTCACTGTCAAAAATACAGAAGAACACATTTAGCTCTCAAACCATTTTTGTAGCAAAAAAATCCAAAATTCAGAGCACATTTGAGGTTTAGTCCATTCCATTCTAACTTTTAACAATTAATTGCAAAGATTTAATTTTCTTTACAGAGCAGGATTATGGGCTACAAATGAAAAACAAATTACTTGTATTTTCAGCTCCACACCTGCTGATATATCATTAGATCATATTACTTCTTCATAAAAGTCTAGATGTTCCTTCAGTGTTATCTTTGCTAATAATTTTGCTTGCAGAATTGTGCTTTCTTAAAAATAAAACTCCCAATCTTCATGCACAACTTGCATCAACATTAAAGAGACCAAAAATCAATAGAGATAGAGCTTCCCTGCTAAATTGTCATTTAAGTTTTGGATAGATTGATTTTCAGTTGTATCTCCAGCTATGTAAATGAATCTGAAGTGGTGCTTGGAAGAAAATGTGGAGCTGGCCAAACAGCTAAAATCAAGGAGAACAGCATGAGAGAGAGAGCAGGCAAGGGTGTGAAGGTATCTATCATTTAGAAAGGAGAGGAAGGAGCAAGTCCTCCCAGACAATCCTGTGAGAGCCAACAGACTCACTGCTAGTATTTGCAGTTACTTGTGGTATCCAGGAAACTTCAATGCACCAGCATACATTCCCTACAGTATATTTAAGTTACTGGTTTCATACAGATCCACAACACCATATTTAGCTTTCATCCTCATGTCCAGCAGAATTAAAAAAAAAAAAAAAGGCAGCTAAAAAAGCTAAAGCTGATCTCTTTGCTGAAGTTGCAAAACAATTCAGCTGGTTGTAGAAAGAGATAGGAGACTGCAGTATTCCCTACAAGGCTGTAAATACGATCTAAAATAGTTGTAACATTACTAAGTAGTAAGGCAAGGCATCAAAATCTTCCATCTTCAAAGGAATCTTGACAAATAAATCCTCCCCTAAACAAGAGGAATATGCACCTCATTTTTAAGAGTTCAAATTACTATCTGCAGTTGCTGTGCAGGTGTTTCCTTGTGTAGTATGTTAAATTTAAAGCACCAGAATTGCATGACTGAAGGATAATCAGGTCACAAGTACTCTAGAGAAAAACTTAAACTGATACTTTGATCACTTGCCCTTCATACAGTGCACATAAATCACAAACCCAGCCTAGATAAAAAGCCTGAAATCTTTGAATTACACTGGAACATAGATGCACTTCTCCTGACCCCAAATATTAAGTTCCTGCAGGAATTTTAAAGTGGTAGCATTTAAGAATACATAATAACATCTTTTCATTAGAGGCCAGTTACAAAACCTGAAATGCTTTTTCCCCAAATAATTTATTTCATCTATTTCCCCTATACACATAACACACCTTTGTATGTCCTGCTCTCCCTAACTATCTGCCAGCCCTGAAAAGAGAGAACAGAAGCAAAAACACATCACAAAACAATTCTATTACAAAAAAAAAAAAAAGTGCATTTTTGTGTGCACACATAAAAAAAAAAATTCCCTCGGTGTAGAAAACATTATATAGAGTGAAATTCTAAAGATATAACAAAAAAGCAGAGTGTTTCAAACTAACAAAAAGCTTAAGGAGATTGACCCCATGCCTTGAGAGATTATTTATTGCCCAGGATCTTACCAACTGAACAACCAGCATTTCTGCAATTTAAGATGGACTTGGTTTCTTGGATTTCCACAGTATTTATAACTGGAATCCCTTCGATGAAAAAAAAGCTTTGGGAGGACATTTTTTGTTGATTTGCTTAGTAGGGAAGAACTAAGCATGTTCTTAGTTCTTAGATGTCTGACAGCTGTCATGAACATACGGATTTTCCTAACTGGAAAGACAGGTAGCCTGAAGGCAAAGAAACCACAATAACCAACCAGTCAGGTCAATTCTTTGCTTTAAAAATTGCCCCAAAAGTTCCAGAACAGGTGCTGATGAATTTGGTTAATGAGACGATTTTCAGTCTGCTTTTTCACTGGCAAGCTGCCCCCTAACATGGTGAGTTCTTTTTATTTTATAATAGTACCATAAGAATCAAGTCACACATTTAAGACCTCCTGCAGTGTCTGGCACGCATTCATCTCACAACTCTTCAGAAGCTCCACTTTACAGCAGAAGCTAATTTTCAATTACTGATCCTGATAGTGTATAATACATTTGTATTTGCAGCATTACCTATTTTTCACTTATTGCAAGATGTGAAAGGGAGTTCTATTAAATATATTGGAATACTTTGTCTGATTATTTCCCCTTTTCCCTACCTGTGCAGATTCATTCCTGTTTTCCTGTAACCATTTACACATAGAGTTATTAGGATAAAGCTGCTTTTAATAAGAACTTACTTTATCATTGTTTTCTACATGTAAATTACCTCGTTTGGTAGAGATGAATAAAATCCTAAATAACAAAATCTCTAAATAGGGGTTTCTAGTGTCTTCTGACAACTTTACTTTGCTTGACTGAGTGAAGTAGTATTTTCTTGGTTGCTATTTTCCAATGTCTCAAATATATTATTTGTCTTATGTTAGGTCAGACTGAGAAACCTCCAGCAAATATATCTAAATGTCAGTGAGTACAAAAGGTTCTCTAAATCTTTCTTAAAACCTGTGAAGATCTGGAGAATATTCTCAGCTCTGAAAAAGACCCTGTTCTGGACACTTAAATTATGAGCTAACAGGAAACTAAGAAAAAAATGCCAAGGAAAAAAATCAAAGTTTCCAAGTATATGAAGATCAATGGGCTTTCCTAACAACAAAAACACACAATTGGTAAGATGAATTTTTACATTATTGATGATTTATGGTGGAGATAATTATTGTCAGTAGTGTTGTTCCAGTGTTGCTCTTGGCCAAATTTTCTTTCAATTTGCCTGAGTAATCGAACAGTTCACATATGACAGCACAACCGGGAAGGCTCTTTAAGCTTCCTGTAAGTGTGAACCAATCTGATGAAATCCTGAGAAGCATCCTGGGTTATCATCAGACATCCTCTGTCCAAAGAAATTACAACCCTTATGTACAGTGGAAACAGGAATTCTCTCAGGCAAGGTGAGGCATCACAAGCTCTCCAGTCTGGTATTTCTAGGTGCACTTACTTCACTGGCCTTGGCATTACCAACATCACCTCCTTCCAGCCTTTCCTAACCCTCTCAACAATCAACTGAGATGACTGGTGTAAAACTCCATCAATTCTACAAAAAAAAACTCCATCAAGTACTACAAACAAGTACACAAGTACACACACTTTAATGGCAAGCCATTCTTGAACAGCAGCATGCATTTGAGATGCAGAATGAACTACTGCCACACCCTACAACCCTCCTTCCCCCAAAATACTACATTGGTATTTCAATAGGACATAATCCATGCTAATGCTTCTAAAGTGCAGGAGGAATAAAAAGTTAAGTACTCCTGAGAAATATCTTGACTGCAAAAAAATGAAACACTTAAATGGTAATAGGTTATAAAAGCAGAATTACAATACAGTATTTCTGTAAAGTGATTTTCTTCTTATCAAATGTATCCTTTAAAAAGAAAAATAAATGCTTCCTAGACTATAAAGTACCAGAGGGAAGTAGAACACAGCCCCTTGCCGAGTAAAATCATACTGGTAATTAGAGTAAGTAACTGAATTCCTACAGTAAAGGATATTTAAAAGCCAAACACTTAATTCACAATGTTTCTTATTTTAATTTAAATTTTTCTTACATACACACATAATCCAGGCAGGAGGAAGAAACTACTGAAGACCCTATTTTCTATCCTGGTTACACTGCTACCTTTGGACAGTACACAAATCCTGCTTTGAATAATTTTATTAACATCCTGCCTCCATCAAGAACATTAAAAACTTTGCTATTGACTTTTATGATAGTTTATTGCACAAAGTGTCATTGTAGAACATCACAGAGGAAATTCAGAGCAGTTGGGTTTTGCTGTTTTTAAACAGTTACACTTCATTTCATTTGAAGCACTATTTAAGTGAGAGCAACCTTCTGCATTTCTAGAAAACATCAACTTTAGATCTGGCTGGCTGTCTGCAAGGTGACTTATCTTAGAAATCTGTCAGCAAAACACTCTGATTATAGTCCAACAATCAGGTTGGGAAGTTGTCTGAACTATTAGAATATGTATGTATTGGGAGAAAAAAATATTTGGGACTGGTGCTTTGCTTTGAATTACCTTTAAAAAAAGAAAGGAGCACTTTCTGCCAGAAGAGAGAATTGCATTTCATTCATTTGTGGAATAGTGTGTTTCCTTCTTGGTTAGAACCATGAACAGGAACTGAAACCCTACTGCATCTCAGAGCACTCAGTGACTGACATGAACACTGAACCATGCTGCATCACTACATTTTGACTGACTATGAGACACACCAGAATCACAGTGGAAAGCTACTTTATGCTTTTCAAGAATAGCAAAGTTATTTTTTAAAAAATAGTGTTTTGAAGAACACAAATCCAATCCAACCCTAGTAGAAGTAAATATGCCTGGAATCATTCACTATCTGGGACAAACTTTCCTGTTTACACAACTCAAGAGAAACAGAGCAGCTACAGGACCTAAGGGCATTATGCAAAAGCATATATAACACAGTCCATTTAAGAATTAAATGGAATATCTGACTCAAGTTTTATCTCAGGAGGCAATTTATTTCTTCACAAACTGAAGAGGTGTGAAAATATCTAAGAGATATATAGATACTGGGCAGTTAATTGGGAAACTTAAAAATACTAGGAGGAGATAATGCAAGCAGATGAACAAAATGCCTTTCCTTCTTTCTTTTTGGTTATTGGTAGTTGCTGCTAGGTACAGGATGGAATATATATTATATTTATATTTATATTTATATTTATATTTATATTTATATTTATATTTATATTTACATTTATATATAAAACACTGTGCATCACACAGAACAGTTTGGGTTAAAAGGAACCTTTAAAAAAGGACCTTTAAAGGTCATCTAGTCCAAACACACTGCTAGTGCAAGCAATGAGCAGGGCCATCCTCAACTAGAACAGGTTACTCAGAGCCTCCTCCAACTTGGCCTTGAATGTCTCCAGAGATGGGGCATCCTCTTCTGGTGTTTCACCACCCTAATTGCAAAAAAACCCAAATAAATTCTTTATATCTATTCTGAATGTGTCCTTTTTTAATTTAAAACAATTACCCCTTCTATGAAATGGCTTAACAAATCTGAATGTATATTATTTATTATCATGAAAAAATGAAGAATGTATTTCATTTGCCTTACAAAACCAACTTCTAAAATCACTAAAGTTTTTGTGTTATGAAACAGAAGGGCTACACTTCTTACCTAAAATGTTTCATTGTCACAAAATTGATAATTTGCATAAACTGTCCTTTAAACTCCTGTAAACCGCAGAACAAAAAGAATCCTAATTTTTCTTTTTCTTCCTTATAAATTAAGAGTATACATCAACATTCCAACTAGTCACAATAATAACCAGAGCTCTCCAGCAACTTTTAAAAATGCTAATTTATGTATCTGTCTGTGACATTTGAGAGCTTCCTACTCTGCCAGAACATATCACAGCAGAAGATACTCTCTCCTGCATTAATTCACGTGTAGAAGGAGAGTAAAATTTACTATGAGACAAATATCTGTATATTCATGACCCACAGCCAAGAACTAAACACTCTGAAAGATGCTTCAAATCAAAAGAACAATGTCCCAAACAGATGAGTAAGTAGTATAAGAAGTAATATGATGCGATCTTTCCCATCTAACTCAAATCCTGCTAAACGATAATGTAATTTCACCTAATAAAATTAAAAAGTTATTTTTTTTAGTCCTTCAGCAACAGCATTAATGTATCTGTGTCAAAAAGTATTAAAAATATATCATTTATCATCCTGTAGAAAGATTGCTCTGCTGTGGTACATTGACAGAAACAGAACAGTTTTGCCTTCCTGAAACACAAAGTACCAGCAGAGCCTTGCATAACTAAATGTGCTCCTTTGCTAGGGATGTCCTGACTATGCATTCCCACCCCCAGGTATTAACCTGCAAGCCCTGCCTTGCCTTGCTTTCCAATGGACTCTAGGGACATTTACCTATACCAGGCTAGAAGGGAACACAGTATAACAGTATCACTTCTACCTCCCACTACTCTGCACACTATCTGTCTACAGGAAGATATATTCAGGAGGAGAAGGAGAAGAATTATTCTAACAGTCATTAAATAATGCAATTTTATTTTGTATTACATCATAGATGGGTTAAACTATGCAATGATACAACCTTATCATGACATAAAGCATAAATCAAAGTGTTTTTAAGATTCAAATTAAGAAGTAACAATTCTTATTACACGAGTAAAGTTATTTAGGAGGCTAAAGACAAAGTTTAATATCAGCATCATCTTTAGCATACCTGGTGACTGCAAACCTTTACCATCTACAGTTCTATACATAACTGATATTTCTTCTTAAATCTACCTGCTTTACAAAAAGTTTAAAATCATAAAAGCATAGAATCACAGAATGGCTTAGCTTGGAAGGGACTTAAGGATCATCTAGTTTCAACCAGCCTCTCAGGGGCAGGGATCAGGCTGCACAGGACCCCCTTCAACCTGATCTTGAACACTTCCAGGGATGAGGCATCCACAATTTCTCAGGGCAATTTATGACAGTGTCTCACCAACCTCACAGTGAAGAATTGTTTCCAAACATCTAATTTAAATCTTCTTTTAGTTTAAAACAATTCCCCCTTGTCCTATCACTATGTGCCCATGCAAAAAGTCTTTCCTCTTCTTTATAAGTCCCCTTTGGGTACTGGAAGATGCTGTAAGGTCTCCTGGGAGCCTTCTCTTTTCCAGGCTTAAGAACCCCACTTCTCTCAGCCCATCTGCACAGCAGAGAAGCTCCAACTCTCTGAGCATCTTTGTGGCTTTCTCTGGACCCACTCCAAGAGGGGAACATCTTTCTTGTGCTGGAGGCCCCGGAGATGGATACATCACTCCAGGTGTGGTGTCACAAGGGCAGCATAGAGGGCAGAATCCCCTCCCACGACTCCTGCTCTTCTTCTGCCCAGGATGCTGTCGGCTTTCTGGGCTGCAAGTGCACACTGTTGATTCATATCCAACTGCTCCCCAGTAGTTCTTCTGGAAGTCTGCACTAATGACTGGGATTGTCTCGAACCAGGTGCAGCATCTTGCACTAGGACTTGAGGCTCTCATGCTTGTCCAGGTCCCCCTGGATGGCATCCCCTCCTTCTGTTGCATCAACAGCACCAGTTTAGAGTACAATCAGAATTTCTGACCAGTGATAACAAAATTGTTCCATTTGAAATAACGGGAATTTAAAAATAAGAACAAAAACCTAATGTTCTTTCAGAGTACAAACCCTCTCAGAAGTGGTGACCTGGTACACACAATTGAAAATAAAAATTTGGTCATCTTGTCTGCCCTCCCCATCAATCCAGTGAGTTTGTAATATTTGGAGAAAAGAAAAACCTTGGGAGAATTATTACAGCAGAGTAAAACTGAAATTAATACAGTGCTTCAAAGGAAAAGAGTGCTAGAACACCAGAAAATGCTATGTTTATATGCACAGAGAACACATTTTAGTGTTATTTTTCTGCAGAACTGCAAAGAATTATATTTACTGGTTTTTCTGCATTTCAGAAAGCTAACTTGAATTACTCAGCTGGGGCAACTAGCTTTGCAGGTAAAAATGTAAGATGTCTCCAGCTAGAGGGAAAAAAAAAAAGACTCTAAAACGATCCTAAAATAAATTCTTTCATGCACACAGAGAAAGTATTTGATACTGATGTACATAGGTACCTCCATTAATTTAAAAGAAAAAAAATTCTGAGAGAAAACTTTACAATTTATTATAGAATCGAGTCCTTTCTTAACAACAGTGTCACACTGCTTTGTTTTACTTTTTGAGGTTCTGTTACAGTTGAGAGCCATCACCTACTGCTGCCACTTAACAGACTGTCTTTTTAAATATGGTTAATATGAAACACTTCAAATTAATGACTGAATGAGTGAGGAGCACTTGATAAAGAAGCTGCCATTAAACTTTTCATAGTTTGTTTTTTTTTTTTTTTTACAGCTCATGATGTTTTGTTTTAATTCTGGCTCTGCTATTCCAGCATTGTAAAATTTGTGAATGAAATGTGTAAAAATTTTCTTAAGAAAGGACATTCTTTTATGTTTGATCTTTGAATACTTTTCAGCCTAGTCAACAAGAAGGAAGATTTAATCTATGAAACAGAGAGCAGCTACTAAGCAAGCTCTAAGTGATGTCTAAGTGATGTCCAGGTGTTAGAAAGACAAATTACACATGGGTAGAATCACCTTGTTAAGGTCTAGGGCTTGACATGTTTCAATGACCTCAGACCTAGTGGGAAGTTAACAAGGCCTGGGAAGAAAGATGTACCACTGATAGCAGACACAAAGAATGCAGAATTTATGGGCTGCAAGACATTTGGCAGAACTCCCAAGACAAGGAAGAAACTAATAAAGACAACTCAGCAACTGTGCTGCACCAGCTCCAACCAGGTAAAGGGTAATTCTGGCAGGGGCAGATCCCAACCACCAACTCACAAACTACCGACCCAAGAAAACCCCCCAACACAAAAGAAGGGAAAGACTGAGCATGTGGACTAACTAGCATGAGTGAGAAAATCATGAACCAACAGAAGATAGAATAGTAACTAAAAACAGAACTATGCAACTTGCAGCCACTGAACAGTAATTCTGTTGTTTGCTAAAATGTATAAATAGTAAAAGGTTTTGATAGTTGTGTTTGATTTGTGGAATACCACTGAGCACCCAGGCTTGTGAAACTCTGAAATAAATAGTCAGTGTCTCTCTCTCGTGTGTAATTATTGGTTTGTTTCACACTAGGTAACACATGCAATTTTTCTGGACAACAACTGCCCAGTGAATTAAAATCAGTCAAAAGTAAACAAACATCTTAGGTTATAAGTACTCTCAGTATTCAAGTTGCTGTCATTTAAGCATATTTCAGAGATAAACAGTAATGGTTTCTAACACTGTCCAGACGCTCTTACTAATTAAGAAAAAAATAGACATGCCTTCTAATTGAAAAAATAATGTGAATATTTGAGGTGGCAGCACATTGGATTGTTGAAGGTGCACTATGTGATAATGATGACTGTGATACATTTCAATTAATGATTTCAGAGTAGATCTGCCAAGGGTTTGGCAATTGCAACATCACAAAACATCCAGAATATGCAGCTTCTGGCCCTTCCTCTGTCTTCACAGTAAGTGGGAAAGTCCACTTTTTCCTCTCTATACAATCCTCAGCAGAGAACAGGCAGTAAGCTATATTTCTGTGACCAACATTTCCTACAGCAGAAATCTCCACCTAATAGAGCTCTAAATATCCTTTCGTGGTTCAGATCCCCTTTTCTTAAAAAATAAAGCAGCTGAAGATTTTTTTATCTTTAGATGCAATTGAAAGACCATGTTGAAACAATCATTCACACAGTTATAATGATAGCAATGCTTTCCCAGCAAATGACTGACTCATTTTTCTCCACTGAGAGCTGCAAATATTGGTCTAGAGATCTACGTCCTTCCCTAAGGACCAATAAATCTTTAATTATTTTATACAAAGTGACCTAGTTTCAATAGAAAAGTGGCATCCTGCAATATTTTTAATGGTAGTTCTATGGTTAGGTCTGATTTGAACAAGACTCCTACAGACACAGAAAAGACCTCTACTGCCTCTTTCTCTGATAGTATTTGTGAGCAAAATTTCAGTAATTGCATTTCTTAAGGCAACCAATTTCCCAGCATGTATTAGTAAGAAACACTTACTGATTTGGCTCCCTTTGGTGACACAGATTAAAGTAAAGGCAGGTGAACAGTGACTAGTTTAGCAATAAATAAAGTCTCTATTAACCGAGAAAAATTCAATACTTACAAACACACAAACCCAGACCCTTCCAGAGTGGAAGTTACTATGCAGACATTTTGAGAATTTCACCTTTAAGTCTGGGTAATTCAATGTGTCTATGAACACAGCTTTTCCCTTCCACCTCACTGGAGCAGAAGCTACGGATGGCCATGTTGGCATGACCCCATGCTGTCGCTGCAGCCTGCAGAGAGCCAGTCAGCCCCACAATGTACCACTGGTATTTACAGAAGCACACACTGTGACAGCTGTGCAGAATGCAGCACAGGAGCAGTGGGAATTATTAAATAACAAGGGCTGTTGTGGAACATCAGCCACCTATCTCCCAGCTGTTCTTGGGGGAAGTGGTCATGATTAACACCAGAAAAAGGCAGAGGAATAGGATACAAGAGATGAATGCTAAGGCACGTACCAGAAGAAAATATCTTCGTATGATATTCTTAGATAAATACATATAAATACATATTAAGTTTCTGGTCAGGAATATCAGAGGTAATCCCTAGAAGGATGCACAGTAACAAGCACTCATTCCCTTCCTTGCAATGTGCTGCAATTAGGTGCATAATTTCATGGACATTTTAAGCCAAAGTAAACCTTAAAAAAATTAATTCTGCCCCTACCTTGAGCCAGCACAGCTGTGGTAAATCAAAAGAGAGAACAAATTCAAGCTAGAAGTGAGGCATTTTCCCTTTTCTACATCTTTAACATTTATTGCTTTCTCTCTGAGCCAATTCTTCTCATAATCTGTAAAATGTTGGAGCCAGCACAAGGGAGAGTTTGGCAGAAAAAAAGAAGCCGGGTATGGCAAGGGAAGAGAAAAACCTCTTGCCATCACAGTGTTGGTTTCCAAAACTTTTATAAAATTAAGGCCTAAACTGTATCAGCAGCCACTTACAGCTTTTTCATCCACTTCAGCCTATTAAACATCTAATAACATTTTAATGTCTTACAGTCCATACAGGTTTGGGGTTTTTTTAATTTAAAAACTAATAGGCCAATAGACGTGATAATTTTTTCCATATTTATAAATACCCATAGTGATCTAGCTGAAAATATAAAATTAGACAAAAAATATAAGAAATACAATTAACTGTACTTTACAACTTGTTGCAAACAGACCAAAGGACCAATTTTGACATTATTTTGATTTTACATAAAGTTCCTACCTAACATGTAACACTTTCTATTCATCATTCTTGTTTGAAGGAAGAAATTAAGACCATTTAACTTACTCTCTGCTCCAAAACACTGCCCACAACTGTGTCCTCAACTTTCTACATTTGTAATAAATGGATGCATTTGGCAAATGGATTTTTAAATCATCTAAAGTGGACAGACCGTTCCAAGAATTCCCACTGTTACCAGTTACTAGAAGCACTACAGAGATTTCTAGAAAGAGGAGAGATTAAAGTAAGAGGAACAATGTAATTTGTTTGGGCATTAGATGATGTTATCACAGAATTATAGACTAGGCTGAGTTGGGAAGGACCCATCAGGATCACTGAGTTTAATTCCTGGCCCTGCACAGGACATCCCTAAGAGTCACACCGTGTGCCTGAGACATTGAACAAACTCTTCCTGAGCTCTGTCAGGCTGGTGTGAGCCTTCCCTGGGGAGCCTGCTCAGTGCCAGCCACCCTCTGGGGAAGAACCTTTTCCTGATATCCAACCTAAATCCTGACACAACTTCAGGCCGTTCTGCACATACTATTGGATTTTCCAATACCAGCAAGACCTCTATACAGTAATGCAAAAGAAAACAGGATATTTGAAAAAGCAGTAGTATGACTTGGTAAAATAGAGTAAGGACAGAAATGGACAGATTTTAGGGCTAAGTAGGATAACCCAGAAGAAGATAAGTTGTGTCTCAAAATTTAACTCGATTTTTTTATCCTTCTGAACCATAGCAGAGGAAAGGAATTCAGAATGATGATGATGAAACACACTGAGGGGTGCAAACCTTTCAGTCAGTAGTTCAGCAAAAAAGTGTTGGAAGCTACAGAATGATGACAGCCTGCTAAAAAAGGTAACACATAAAATGCTAAGCCCATTACATAATTTGGTTGCTGCTCTTTTTGTCACTCATACTTTTATTACATATATCAAAATTCTATGTCCATGCTGTAACACTGCTGTTCTTTTCCTCCTCTCTAGCCCAATGAAGTCACCATAATCTGGGAATTTTAACAAAGAATACTCATCTGGTCTCAAGACAAATTGACAAATTTGATATTCAGGCTGCAATCCAAGCATGCCCACGGACCCAGCATATTTACAAATATTACATAAGATGGAGTAACACCCTGAGATCTTCTGAACAGCTATCTTAGCAATAAACTTAGAAATACAGATATACACATTTTATTTAAATTCTTAAATTAAAGGCGATCTTGAGAGAGATAAATAAAATAAATAAACAAAATAAATTTCACACTAAAAAATATGTTGCAAGTAAGTGCTTCAGTTCAGTGGAATCCTAATTATACCACCAAGAGCAAGACACATGAAACAGTCAGCAAAAAAACGTTAGAGAAGGTCTGTCTCACAGCAAGGACTATTTCGATCTAGAGATACAACACCCAAAGCTGTGACCTGGATTTTACCTGAATATTTTCACCTTTCCTGCCCGGAAAGAATTTGCGTACTAGCCAATAATACAAAAAAAGATACACAGTGAGCAAGGCAAGATTTCTAAGAAATAGAAATTACTACCCATGAGCAGTAAATCTGATGCATTTAGTAACCACCAAGGGCATGCAATAGCAATTCAATGCAGTTCATCTGCACATTCTTCTGCCTGAGAAATTCCAGACAGAAATACAACTGCCCTATGGCTGCTGGCTTTACAAACCACTCTCTTACAGCTTCTGTCCACATTTTCTAACTTAAATATGAAACTTGTGACTTTGCAACCCTATTACTAATCCACGTGTCACATTTCAGGCAAATACTGTATTCTAAGTAATATCAAATGTAAATTAGATAAATTTACTTCTGATAGAAGGTATTTTTATAGTAACACTTGCAAAATACCCTGATAGCAAGACATTCCTCCCAGACTATAGAGGGCAATTTGTGTTCATTCATCTACTCCAAAATAAAAACTGTTTGGCATAAATTTTGTTATTACGGTACTTACCTCTAGAGCATCTATCAAGGTATTAAACATAGATCCAAGTATACTAAGAGCATCAATTAGTGTGTGAGCTGAAAAGCAATCAACTTCAAAGTTAATCTGGACAAAGTAGTTTACTTACAGCATTAACAATTATTATTACTGGAAATTTCAGGAATGCAAGGAGAATCTAGCTGAAAATAGGACTGCTTGTCACATAAACACGCTGTCTTTATCTAGGGATCAAAAACACAGCTGTGAAAATACTCTAAGTCTTGTCCAGATGAAAAAAACCCAACCTAAGCTGGTACAGATAAAAAGCTCAAGGAGAGACAGACTCAAACTAGCAAAGCCACATCTTGTTAAAGCATATGTTGCATGTCCACAATACTTTTAACACATGCTAGAACATACTGGATGCATTATCACATTTATTGCCTTGACAACAAAGCTAGACTTAATAGTACAGGGCAGTCCTTGTTCAAAAGAACTAAAATTCAAGAGGAAGCAACAGAAGTATCAGCTGCATTTTCAGATGCAATCTGAGAAGCTGTTAGCTTCTGGGAAGCGAACAAAAAGACAGAATTGTTTAAAATTTACTGGTTAACTAGAAGTCCTTCCCAAATGCTGCTCTGTGCCTGGCAAAACAATTCAAATAGAGGAAAAATAAGGAAATCTATTTTAAATAAAAAGTTTATTTTAAAAGAGGTATTTTAAAATAAAACCTTTCCATTTTTCAAGTTTCTTTTGGTTTTTTTTTTTATAGCTGAGGATTATAAAAGAATTTTAAAGCCAATGGAAACAAAATGAGCCAAGTTTATTTGTCTCTTACTAGTTTTTTAAAAACACCACATTTTCTCCAGTACTGATCTTGGATACCAGATTTAGGAAAGTTCTCTTGAAAATACCTTGTATCAAGCTGTACTTGGCCTCAAGTACTAAATTCTCATTGTTATTTAGCAGGAAGGCATATTTTCTTACTATTGTTCCATGATATCTCAGCTACGTTCTGCCAGAAAACCCGAGGTACACCAAAAACATTGCCCTTTCTTTTTACATTTCTAATGCAGGCATAAAACAACTTTATTTCTCTCTTCAGAAGAGTGTCATAGAAACAGCGAGATGTTTCTAAAGGAAATACTCTTGTGAGAATTTGGTTTATTCCATATATACCATGTATGATTTCCACAGCTCCCAGTCTTTAAAACAAAGACTTAAGGTCAATAAATATTTTTATTTTCATTAGCAAATGAACAGAATGAAATTAATTACTTTATAGTCTCATTAACTTACTAATGTAAAAATCTGTTTAGGTAGCAATAATATATAAAACCCAGAGAATTTACTTGCAGCAGTGAATTAAAAGAAAGACTGAGATTCCCAGCTACTCACAGATTTGGATTTTTAGAAATAAATTTACTACTATGATTTGAACTTATAACTGGACTGTACTAGGTAGACACAGCATAACCTTATCAGACTTGTACACGTTTATCTGAATAAAAGATTTCAACAGCCATTATGAGTATGAAGTATGCTCATCATGTCTTCAGCTGAGGCTCTCACTCATTTCAAACCATGCTCTGTTCTAGATGTGCATATGCACCTTCAACAGATGGGGCACTGACAACATATTTGGAACAGTACAGAACTTTAGCTCTGATGTGCCCCCACACATTCACAGACAAAATGCAAGGCTACGCTAAGAAATGCAGCTCGTGGTGTAACAGAGAGAAGCTGAAAAGCTCAGCTCTGAGAAATGCAGTCCTGCTTACAGTCATAGACTGGTTTGGGCTGGAAGGCTCCATAAAGATCATTCCTACCCCTTGGCATGGGCAAGGATACCTTCCACTGAACTGGGCTGCTCAGAGCCCCAACAGCAGAATGAACCTCACAGTGCCAACAAAAGGCTTTTTGAGATCAAAATGTTAAATCAAGGCACTGTCAGGAATCTTCAATCTATGTGACTGCTGCGTATAACCAGTAATATACACATATCTATATAAAGGAACACACACAGATATGCATCCTGCCAACTATATAAAAAAAATGTCATTTTTGACTGCAGGCCAAGTTAAGCCCCAACAAAAACTGATAAAGATGTTTAAATCCTACCTGAACTCCAATGTTAGAAAACGGGTGTTTATGGGGTTTTTTTTTTTGGGGGGGGGGTTTGTTGTTTTTGTTTGTTTGTTTGTTTGTTTTGTTTGTTTTTGTTTGTTTTGTTTTGTTGTTTGTTTTTTGTTTGGGGTTTTTTTTTTTCAACCTTTTGAATGGAAACCAGAAATTAAAATAATGACCCTAGAAAATTGTACTTAAAAATAGAGGTCAAAGGAATCTATTTATTCCTATAGAATGAACTCATTTCCTTTACTCTCTCCGTGATTGTGATATAATGAAAAAGTATGTATTTTATTTTATAGATTTTTATGACTAACATCATCTCTACTTTTGCTGAAATACCTTTCAGGATTATATCCTCAGTCAGGAAAAGTGAGTAATTCTTTTTATAACTTGATTAAAATACAATAGATTAGTGAAAATTGTGATGTACATATTTCAAGTTTATTCCAGTCTGACTTGTTAGTTAGTGTTTTCGTTTTTAAAAACCCACCCCAAACTAAATAACAGCAATAAACTCACACTGAATTCCATTAAAGATGGATCTTATGTCTTGATTGTCTTGTTTTAAGCATAGCACTGAAAAGGTGGACACATCAGACTTCTGCTGCCAGTCAACATAGTTTTTATGAGAACCACATATTAGATTAAATACAGAACTATATTTAACTTGAGAAGATAGGGTCCCATTTATGTAATCCTACTTTAGGAGCTTCTAATGAGTTACTGCAGTCTAACCTAGATATGCCTTCCAGCAAGTTCCCAACTCTTTCATGTCAACTCAATGATGAGAGTACAATTTCATTGTAAAAATTGCTGCATAGCACGAAGAGTACTCTTGTTAAACATAGAAATCATCAATATAATCAGTAACCTAAAAATAAACTTCTGCCTAATTTAGCTCATATTTATAATACAGACTCTTTATTTGCATTATATTTGCTATCTAACTATAGTCAGTGTTATCTAAGGGAGGGAAATATGTAATCAATGGAATTAGGTAAGTAAGAAACTTGGTAAGTTCTTTGACACTAGAGCATTCACTAGAGCAGATGCCTGCATTTACAAGTCAATGAACACACACACAATTTACTTAAAGTTGCTTTAGGATTTAAATTATACGTTAAGTGAGCTATTATCACAGTGGCCTCTTTTCACCTTGAAAACCTACTGACAAGGATGCTCATCCATCTTAGAAATGTCTTCATCTTTCAGAGAGTATCCTCTGAGAGTCAGGCTTCCCCAGCTGAGGGTCCTGCATCCTGCCACCTGCCCGGCAGGCACATACGGCACGTGTGGATCAGGGGGCCAGGGCAAGCACCACTCACACAGCAACATCTGCCAGCTGATCAAAAGTGGCATTAATGAAATGCTAAAAGCAGTTTAGTTCACTCCTGCATGCTGAAAGACAGCTGTAGTGACAAAAGGTGTATGGGAAGAGCATCCCATTAAGATTATAGATGGGAAAAGGAGCACGGAAAAGGATGAAGCTGTTCAAAATATGCTTTTTGACCCAAGTCATCTCCAAACAAATACACTCATACTACTGCTTGAAATCAAGCACAGCATGAAATGCAAAACTGTAATGTAAGAAACAAGAACAGGATTAACACTACTAAAAACAGAAGAAATAGTTAAGAATTCATCATTACAATTTGTCATTGCATCATACAACTTCAGTTCCTGTCGTTTGCAGATTTGGCTGTGTTCAAAGGGTTTTTCACTTGAAGTTCATCTCAACAAATGATCCCAACACAAAAATTGGGATCACATATAATTTATACATAATTATATGTATAAAAATAATTCAAATTTCAGTGTCACCAGTTGCTTTCTCTACACTGTGTCTGCTGATACTGCATATACAGGAAAAGCACCAAAAATGCAGTTCAAAGAGATGTTGTTTCTGAACATCACATTTTCTCTAGGGCACTAGGATGCCTTTCTCTATTATTATATCAGGTCCACAGATTTCAAGATTCAGAGCAGAGCAGCTATACTAGGCATGGAGACATGACATTCCCAAAACCAAACAAGGCCAATAGAGCATAAACATAGTATCTTGGCTTCAACTGCTAATTATTTCCCTGCAAAGTTGAAGCTGAAGTACAGTGGGAAGTGCTTTTACTAATTTAGCTCTTCACAAAGGAAACAAAGAACTGCCTCAAAGATAAACAGCTTACATTTATTTTACTTAAGTATTTTCCTGATGAAAGGAAAACAACAAATAATGGCCTCCAATCTAGCAGAAATGTTGTCACTTGCTTGGTTGTTCACATGAAGTACATTAATTTTAATACAGCTCTCTCTGGGAGAGAGGGAGACTGTGAATCCTCCTCCAGTGACCCAGTCATTCAGAGAAAAGGGGCCAGGCACTGAACCATCTCACAAGGAGCTACATCTTTGTGTACATCATATTCTGCACAATGACGTGACAGATCGAGAAGGAAAAGTCTAAAAGTTAGTTTTCTATAAATGTGGCTTCAATAAACTGACAGATTGATTTTTAGCATTCTTCTCAAGCTCTGTATGTCCAAGAAGAAAACAATACCATCAGTAGAAAACCTGGCATTAAACAATGACTCAGCATGCTGACTGAGCCTCAAGCTCTGAATAAAGTATTTATAACATATTTAAAATTTAGCAGGGTGGTTGCACTCACTCAAAGAGAAAAAGAAAAGGTATTAGTGAGCTAAAGTAAGCTAACTAAACTAAAAGCAAAAATCAGAAATTAGAAAATAAGTAGTTTGCTATTTAAAGAAAGAAGAAAAGGTCATTTTTCTTAATGCAAGGGCAATTCAGAAAGAATCATTTAACAAGAACACTGTAAATACTCTGGATATTTGAAGTCATCCAATGTGATGTGATCTTGAAGTAAAAAGCTGATGTTGAATTCAGAAAGATAAATTCCATGCTTAGCACCAGTAAAATTTATTATAGAGTATATTTCTTTGGCATTATGAAGGTAAATTTGAATCTGATTACTAACATTTATTATTACAAATGCATAAGATAAATACATACTATGAATATTCATGAAAGTGCATTACACAAGTGCAAGATGAGCTGTGCAGACTGAGATATATATTCTATCCTACAAAGAAATGTGATTTTAATGGAAGAAAAGAAGCAATTATGTAGAAAGGAAAAGCAGAATGAAACACATACCAGAAAAAGCTGAAATGCAAGTTACATAGGAGGCTTAGGTGCTTCATGAACAAAGAAGGAAGAAAATCTCAATAAGTGAGAAATCATGCTATGAAGAAAAAAGAGGAAGCATATCAACTAGGTATACAGTAAAATGCAGATTATTGTACAGTGACATGAAACAAGAGCATATAAATTCTACTTATAAAAAATAGAATGCCAGGTTAGAAAATGCAAAACTGATCTCCAGCTTACAGGTGGCCTCTTCCTACTGGCTCAGTATCTTGTGCAGAAAGATGACAAAGGAATCTATTCCTTTCCTTCCATGTGGATAGGCAGAACAATAACTAAACAACCATCAGTTTTGAATACACTGCTTTCTGCCTTATTAGGAACAGGATGATAGTTTTGTCTCCTTGACATACTTCCATAGCCAGCACTCCAAACACAGACACAGGAAATCATATTCCCTTGCCATTAAAAGATGAAATAAATCTCTGTACAGAGACTGTAATTCCCCACACATATACTCAGGAACAGAAGCAGAGTCAAATTCTGATCCAGCTGGCAGATTCTCTCTTTGCTAGCTGCAGTGATGTAGACATAAATTCTGAACTGTATTGCTCAGCATCATTACAGGCATACCCAAGGAAAAAGTCACTCAAATATAAAAGTCTGACCACATACTGCAGGTTAAGGCTGCTGTAAAACCCAATGTTCTTAGAAATGCTTTCCTTTTTTAAATTTTCTTGTAGTAGACAAAATTGATTGTTTACATGATTTTCAACACAAACACCACAGCAGCCTACTCCAACATTGCAAAACCAAAGAAAGAAATATAAAATTTAATGGAACTGCATAAGTAATGAAGCTTTGATATTTTATCGATTTGCTTGAAACTATGAATTACCAAAACCAAAACACTGTTTTAATCTGACAGTCCCATTGAGACCAATACTGCATACTACACTGCAAGTTTATTCTAAGCTGTTTATTAGCAAAAACACTACTAACAGCATGCAGAAAAGACATTGCCGGCACAGAGCTGCCTTTGAACCTCTGCTTGCCATGGTTATAGGATAAAGCTTCATTTTCACATCTGCACAGGTATTACCCAGTCTAGTTTGAAGCCCAGATGACAGAACCAAGGGTTGACAGTCTTCAGTGCCACTCTACAGCTCTACACATCAGGATTTCCCGCAACTCATTTCCAACATTCCTCTTGGACTCAGGTGTTTATTAGCTTATGTTCATTTAAACAGCACAACATCTTGCTCAACTAAGTCAAACAACCGTACATACCACAATGCAGGTACCTTAGCTAACCAGAGAATCACAGAACATACTGCTCCAATGGGATCTATAAGCTTCATACAGCACAGAAGATGGTTCTGGGACATACTTTAAAATATCTGAAAAAATAAGTACTCCTTAATCAATGGGATGAAGTCTCCGTAAAGGGAGGTCAAGCTAGAGTGCATTTGGTCTTGTTTAACTGGCTATAAGTCAAAAGGACAGAAGTGGTCAAAGAAAGAAGGCAGGAACAAACCAGGGGATCTGCAGTCAGAGTGGTGATGCATGTGCAGGACCAGGTTCCAGAGGGAATAATTTTTGCTGTCAGCGAGTCAAAACATCTCACTGAAAATACTTACTTAAAAAAAATAGGGAAAAAATCCAGAACTACTTGACAGTTTTCCATAGAGGAGAAATTATTAACAGTCACAGAAGCCTTGCTCAGGAATTTTAACGTGTTTCAAGCCATCTCTCTGCTCTTGATGTTTTGTTTGACCAGTCTAATACAATTTTATGTGTTACCCCAGAAGTGTCACAAGAGAGAGCTCCAGAGTACCATAGGTCTCTAAGATGATACCCAGCTAAAGCACATGTGAAGGACAGGCCTGCAGTTTACTACAACATATTAAGAACACAATCAGGTTGACTCTGACTTCTCCCAAATGTAAGTTAAGAGGAAATGTTTCTTGCCTCTGCAACAGTGGCTTGTATAAAGAGAAAGAGTGAGGTCTTTTTTCCCCTGGAGTTGAATATGTGCTCTTTGCACAGCAAGTTACAGTGGGGACAGCAGTGGCCATGATCCTGTACCAATGGTGTTTGCATGCAGCACCTTCAGCCACCTAAATGCATGTAACATGCAGCATTTCTGCCAAACATCTTGGAGCCATGGTTTAAAAAGCCACAGCAAAAATTAACAACAAAGTTCTCAAAACATTAAGAAAGACAATCTGATATGTTATTTAGAAAAAGTTAAATCCTATTTGCAAAAACAGGTAAGACCATGGCACCCAATGTACAACGCCCAGAGGATTTCCACACGGATGTAGGTCTGCTGAGAGCTACCAAAGCACTACATAAGCATTTTCCCTGCTTATGTGCTCCATGCAACATGGAAGCTGTAGGGATACACATTACTGACAGAGTCGCTCAGATTAGTCTCAGAACTGCCTATTTTTTTAGTAGGCAGGAGCACCCACCAGCTACACAACTTACTGCAGCCTTGCACCAAACACTCACTTCCAAATATCCAGCTGGAGGCTCAAAGACCTGTAATGAACTGATAAAACAGAACTCTCAGGGCAATAGTCACAGCCTTCTTTATTGCCTTAGCTATCTCACTGGCAACAACGAGGGAAACACTGCATGTACACACTGCGAGAACTCCCCTGCTTCAAAGGCACAGCCATTTCTTGTCATCCAAAACCTACGAGGGACTGGGATGCAGTAAGAATATACCCCCTATCCTGCACCCAAAGTGTCAGACTATCAAGAGTCTACAGCAATTATCCACACAGGCAAAACCACATAGCCAGGAACTGTGGTCTGACAGGTTAGCACACAGAAGATCTCCTTCATGACCAGTCAACAACCCAAGTTCAGAAACAAAAACAGAATTATTGCTTGTGCATCTCCAGTGCCTTCTACGTGTTGTCTCCATCTTCTAGAAAACTTCATCCACATCTCACGTCTGCCACCAAGTAGAACAGACTCAAAGAGCACACACAGTTGGAGATCAAATGCATCAGTGGATAAAGAATACAGCTCCTGAACACTGAAGCCTACTGAAAAATGCTAAGAAATAAGTCCTAGGGTAGTTCAAATGAAAGGGCTTGGCATGTGAACTGAAAACAAAACTAAGGACAACCAATGAAGTCCCAACAACACATGAATAGATGATACAAAGCTTTGTTACATGGATGCTCACAGGTAGGTTTAACGACTTAATGAACTACAATACAACCTGATTATATTTATTGACATTGTAATTCGCAAGTGTACTGAGTTAGTTTTATACCAATACAAAGAGTTAATACCACAGAAAAAGGCCTGTGCACTTCTTCAGTCACTAAAGTTTCTTCTGTGGCTCCAAAGTTACATTTGTCTACTAAAATCCTTAGAATACCTAAAAGCATCAACTTACGGTCTCACTTTTCAGGGCAGGTTTCATCAGTCAGAAACACCTGCAGCATAGGCCATGCTAAAAGCTGGGGGAAAATATCCAAACTTTAGACTTTACTGCAGATTATTTACTGCTGATTAAAGAATGATATATATGTAATCAAAGCCCCAAAACTGTAGCAGCTCTTCCCATGCATGGAGGTCAGGGTCACAATGAGTGTAACTCCTACTGTTAACCTCACTGCCTAGACTGGTTGTTATTTACACCCAGTGCAAATTCAGAACATATGCAATAAAGGTGATGAATGTATGGATGATGGTGCCATGTTATACAGACTGCAGCTGAGATCAGAATCAAATGAGTCAGTATCAAGAGGGTTCTTATTTTTCTGCTTAAAAGACTACAACCTTTGCAAGTGAGAAGCCATGACAATATTTCTATCACCCACAGAGTGGGGTGCATCTCAAACGATATGAAACACGAAAAAGAAAAAATGCTTTGTGTAACTCAAAATCCCCCAAAATAAGCTTCATATTTTACAGCTTCATTGCTAAAGAATGTATCCCAGTCTTAATGATTCCTTCCACATTAAAAAAAAAATTATATTAGAAAACAGGATGACATGGCTTAATCTGTGCAGAACATGCACTCCTCCATCACGACAAAGCACTACAAAATAAGAACATGTAGCATTTTGACATCAACAAAGCTGCCTACATAGATGCCCACTCTTTCTTATTTTCTCTGCAGCATATTCTTTTAACTCACTCATTTCTTTCTGCATATTTCTCACCATTCTTGACTTATCTGCTTCACATACAGCTTCTTCAGACTTGTTTTCACATGAAACTGACCATGGAAATAGTTACTTCCTTACAGACAGTTCAGAATACAGCACCCATTTTAATTTTTTCTTGTCCCACTATATTTATATACCAATAAAAATAATTTCCTTGAGAAACAGAGATGTTATTCCAGAGTATCTGAAATAACTAGGGCAGGAGAGTTATTCTGTAGATTTAAGCTTCATGCTGTGACAGATTCACACATTTGGTCCCACCTCCCAGTAAGGAGCTGGCAATTACTGCATTCCAGTGCAGGACCATGAATTTTTTCCAGCTCCCTTAGTCCACATGGAAGTTACAGCTCATTCTGACAGGTGAAGCAGCAATGCATTTTTGCATCAGATGTGCAAAGGCTTGGCATACTGGACTGGGTATGAAAGAGCAAATGTGCAGTATATACTGGGGGAGGGGTTTCTGCAGATTAAAATTATCATTCTGAACAATCATGGTATTTACAGCTCTGCTTTACTGATTTTATACTTGCAGATCTAAATCTTAAGAAATGCACTGTATTTATTACCTCAAGTGATAAGGTACCCTCTAAAGGTTTTAGATCCTTCTCTGCTTTATGTGAGGAAGCAGCAAATAACTGGAATCCTGTGTTGGTTTTTGTGCTATTTGAAGGCTTAGCCTCTTCTCAGTTCCTGGACAATACATATATTAAGTACACTAAGTGCTGTGATTAGAGCTTAAACACTGTTTAAATCAGACACATCTCTAACATATCCCCTTGTAAAGCATAATTCATCATTATTATGCAATTATGTTAAAGTGCTAGTATGCAGGAATCTTCTGTTTTACCCGGTTCATCCGACAGGCTGTCTCCACAAACAGATTTATCTGTATATTAATTCTTGGAGTATTTTCTGAGTACACACAAAATTGTCGGCATTTTAATTTTTACTCTTAAAAACCACAGCTTTTTTACCCAACACCTAGATTATAGCTCACTAAATAGACAGACTAAATCTAGCTCAGATATACCTAGATACACCATGGCTATGGTCATGATTCCCTTTTTGATGCAGAAGTAGGCATCTACTTTTTGGACTACACATCATGTAGGAAAGACAAAAGAAAAAAGAGATGGAGGAAAAAAAGTACAAAAAATCCTAAAAATATTTCAGGCTTTCTTACAGAGTGGACAGTAGCAAAAAAAAAAAAAATCCACAAGTAATAATATATACACAAAATATTTGTTACTGACATAAAGACAGGGTTGGTACAGTTAGCTGAATGCAGGAAAGCTTTGTGCCTCTGCTGCAAGAGGTAGTAATAGCTCCAACATCCAATTTGACCTGGCTGGTCAAATACAGAATCTAAAAAATCCTGAGAAATTTCAGCATATGATGGCAATCTATTAAAAAAATCCAAACAAAGCCAGACAAAATCCAAAATAAACAAACAAACTCCCCACCACCAAACCAAATTAGAAAACATTAATAAAGGGATATAATGAGTTTAAAGGGATATAATGAGTTGTCAGGAACAAAATTGTGCAAATAATTCATTTTTCAACGTGACTCATTGCAAAGAACACAAGTTCATGCCATTCATCAGTGAAATTTGACCAAAAATACAAAAAAGGCTCATCTAACTTCTGCAATCAAGTATATACATCTTAGAGTTCTGGAGCAGGAGATTTATCTTCAAGACTTCAGCCATTTTGCACATGCAGTTTGAAATTCTCCAACAAATGCAAAAATTAGTCATAGGGGACTCAGAGACAGCAGAAGCATTTAAGGCTCATTTCCATAGGAATCCAGGCTACAGCAAATGTAATTGAAGTTTTTAGTAGGAGTTTGCCATTTCACTAAAAACACAGTAAGTGTTGGGGCACAGCACCCCATCCTCCCTCCCATCCTATGAGGTAGAGGCCAAAGCCTCATGCAAAAGCTAATAGGATGATTATCTTCAGAAGGATTATGCTGCACAGAGAAGCTGAAGTCTGCCTTTGTGAGAATTAAGTCCATCATCCCTTACTGGTCAGCTGAATTATTTTCTTTTGCCATAGTGCAGATAAATTATCACTTTGTCCTCCTTAAAATGGGTGCATCTCAAAGAACATCAATATAAGAAGGTGGGATAAAATGTATTTGAAGATTTTTTTTTAAGAGCTAGGGAGTCCAGAAAATTATTCAAGAGGAAAAAGTAATTAATTCTTTTATAAGAAACAGAAGTCTGCCACACTAAATTAGCAGAATATAATTATAATATAGTCTATACCTAACAAGCTTAGCAATGAATGATTGAGCCAGGATCTGTTCTACAGGAAATGTCAAGATGTGACTCAAGTAGCTCAATGTAAGGTAAAAATATTGTGAAAGTGCTGCTTTACACCTTTATGTGAAAAAAAAGGTCTATTCTTGGGGTTTCATTTCTAAGCAATTTAGAGAAGGAGCACCTCCCAATACACTCTCCCCATTCTTATAGGGATAATAGAGTGTTTACATCCAGACAGTGCAGGAAGTACTGCAGGAAGCACTTACTCTAAAATCAGAGAAGTACTTGCATGATAGGCACCCAAACATAATGAGAATCACTGTCTCACAAAGTAAAACCTTCACCCTAGAAACATGACCTGATTAGACTCAGGGTAGACAAGCATCACATCACCACAAGTATTTATAAACATGGATAATAAGCTTGTTCAGAGAATTAGCAGTTCACAAGAAAACAAGGCTTGTACCTTTGGGTGGTAGTTCAAATGGAAGCCAGTGAGAAGAAATGCAAAATATCGGACACTTTTTTGCATAAACAGAAGCATTACAGAGCAGTAAATAAAAAGCTACCAGATGCTCGATACTGCTCTAAGTAGAAAATAGAAAAAGAAAATAAAATCTCAGCCTCATAAACACTGACATTTTGCAAAGTTTTAGTAAAATAGTCTCATTTAGTTAGATAACATGCTCCTTGCTCTGACTGTTGAAGAAGAGGAATAAGATAATTTTGGAAGACTCCACGGAGGATTGTTCTGCAATGGCTCACTCTTACTCTCAACATATAAACAACAATAATAATAACAATAGCACCTCAGTTTCAATTACACCAATATACCACTTGGCTCACCTCATCTTGAAATAAATAGGTAACGTTAGGATTAAATTTTAGTGTGTTATACTCACAGGAGAAAATAAAAAAATCACCTCCTCACTGGCACAGACAGCAAAGTCAAAGCAACCAGATATGCAGACAGTGTCCATAATGAAGGCTGACAACTATGTTGACCATGGCCAAAGGGATACCACTCCCAGGAAGCCAAGCATTTCATCTGCAGCACAGGCTGAGCATCAGCACTAAATCAAAAGTGAAACTGCAAAATGCAGCACTGTGACTCCACTGACACTTCCTTCCTGGATGGAAAGGTAGCAGCTATCACAAGGGTAACTCAAAGCTTTCAATAATAATGTCTTGTCAAATGCAAGCTAAATTTAAATGGCACTAGAAAATATGAAAAAAAACATTCTTTCTGAAATCGCTCTCATTTCCCTAGAAAATGGGCAACATGGTGTTAAGATGGGCTGCAAGTGAGAAGAAAACTGAACAGAAACTTCAAAGAGTTAGGAGAGACATCTTGATTCTCCTACAGTTGTGTCTACATTCAGCATTTAGTAGGGAACAAGTAAGCAACACATTAACAAATACATGTAGTATAAATAGTTCCTCTCTTAATTTTACACTGATTACAGAATGCCAGCTTGCAGATTAAATATACAGGTTTTTAAAAACATCTGCAAGAAAAAAATTAACTAGTATTTACATCAAAGTCCTCTTATTATCAGAACAAAACAAAGATGTCCTTCAGCCATCTTCCACTAAAAACAAAGTAAAGTCGAAGCAAAGCAACCAGTGTTGACTGTTTGAGGATGACATAACTACTATAAAAAAGTCTATTCACTACTTCTAAACATTAAACCATTTAAGTGATTTTTGCTTCTTTCAGACTTTCACCTCCAGAAGCTGGTTTCAGTTTATAGGGTTATTCAGCATGTTAACAGAACAGCACCAAAATAACCGCATGTGTAAGTGTATTTACATTTTTATAAAATGTGCATTGGGCAATTCTCTCTTAAAACCAAGGACAAAAAGATAAATTAGAAATTACTACTGTATATCTTTGTCTTCCTTGACACGCAATTTCCCATTGTGAACAAGATACCAGAGTGACTGCAAGTTTCTGTGAACCAACAGAACAAAAATAAAGTAAGATTCCCACTGTATTCCTCACTACATCAAGCACCTTATCCATTCCTGTCTAATTTGAGAGGTTCAGGTGGGAGCTTCCCAAATACATCTAACTCTTACCATGCATTTATGTGTGTATTTGAGAGCCCTACACGGTAAAGAAAGAATGCATCAAATCCAAAGGTAGCTGTAGAATTAAATGCCAGATTTATGAGATAGGGTTGTATTGAGAAGAAAAGGGGAAGACCTCACTACCACAGCACATGGCAGAAGCTTCACTTCATCTGCCATTCTTATTAAAGAGATGAAATACTGCAAGTAAGGAAGTAACCAACCAACTTTTAGTGATTTTTAAGAAAGGCCTACAAAAGCATTCCCTTTGCCAAAGACAAAGTTCTGTGATTTACAATACTGTGCAAAGGATGGAAGTATCGTGGAAAAAAGAATGAATGAAAAATTAGTTTAAACTACTACTGTGGTTCCATTTTGCTCCACTGACAATGAATCTGTATCACTTTTATTGAATTACTACATATAATTCCCTATTACTGAAGTTATGGCTGATAAAGTTTGCTATTTCAAAAAAAAACCTTAGCAAAAATTAAACAGAAGTAACAAAATTCGCATACAGGAGTAAAAGTTCCCAAGATGGAAAAAAACTCACTTTTTTAGTTTATTAACTCAAGACTTTTTTTGTAACATGTGAAGAAAACAATGACCATGAAACTGATTTTCCTTACTAATGCTAAGAACATTGCAATAAGTATTCAAACGCAACAACTGTTCTTAATATGGAACTTTTTATTTAATGAGAAACAGAAGAGATGGAATGTGTTTGTGCATATCAGTACCAAAGCTGCAATAAAGGCTGGATATTGTACCTTCACAATGAAGCAGAACAGTTAATGAAAGTTGAGAGAAAAAAAATCAGGATTACAAACAAGGACATGAGGAAAGGTTTGATGTTTTCTTTGCTTGATGGCAGAGCAACTTTGGTTCAAAATTAATAAATGGAGATGCAATAATCAGAGGTACCTGTCCAAATAATCCTTTTAGACAGAGGCAGCATGCAACCAACCTTGATTTTATACAAACAGGCAATCCAATCTCACATTCTTCAGTATTTTCTGCTCCCTGACACGTATTTATGCCAGCTCCATCTGGCCTTGCAATATCCAGAAATACAGCCCAGGCCCATTTCTTTCTTCATATACTTGCTACTCCTATATCTCTCATCTTCTATCATAATCTAACCAAAATGTTCTACAAGAAAAAAAATGTTTACATGAAAGTAACAATAAACATTTGCATACTGAAAAATAATACTTAAAGGCAGAAACTGACAGCAGAACTGGGAAGAACTGCAATGAAGGTGGTACTGTGCACATAAATGCAGTAACTGTGGAAAACAAAATGTGAGCTTGAAAGAGATGGACCTCTAAGAGAAGAATCTTAAGGAACCTCTGCTCCAACACTGTGTCCCAGGATTAACATTTTAACAGAGCACATCTCTTTCAATTCAAGTCTCATCTATACCTCAGGTTCAACACATGGGCTCTTATGAGGATATTTCCAACTCTTGCATTCCTGTAACAATAATCTAAGACACTAAAGAAGCATTAATTTAAGTGGACAGTGAGCATTGCTCAGTGCATTTCCAAAAAGGAAATGGAAATAAAAAGCCTTTATGTACGTGCAGGAGAACTTAAAATATGTTAGGTAAACCAATGGCCTCTTACAGTACTTGTGTCTGTAAGCCACAGCGCCTCAGTGAAGGAGTCCTAGGGGTGGCCTCCTTGAACTTGTGGAGCTTATCTCCAAACAGTGGCCTCTTTACCCATAAGAAGAATCACCTCTTCCACGAGATCCAGGATTCCTGGCACTTCTGTTTAAATCTCCAAAATATCTATTCAACAATTAGATTCATATTAAAAACCTAACTGCGTGTACCTACCCAGAAACAAAAAACTTGAACCTCAAAAGACCCCACATTACCTCAGGTGCAAGAAACAAAGTCATGCCAGTGGACCAAGAAGTACAGAGCAGAGACTGAAAACAAATGTTCTGAGACGTACAGAGTATTCCAGCTCCTGTATCACAGTAACTAATTTTAGCATTATTAACAGTAAGGCATGTGTTTTTTCAATGCAGAACAAAAACACCATTTCAAAAGATAATTAAAGAAGAATTTAAAAGTCTTTAGAAAAATCTTCCTGCCTAAATGCACCATGAATTAGTGTGTCTTATAATCACAAACCATTTCTTTTCAGCAGGTTTTTGAAAACTAACACAAAGATATTCACACTTTGCCATACAAAACCTGAAACAGAAGCTGGCATCTCACAGAGATGAAACGCAGCAGACCCTAATAAGCATTACAGAATCCAACTCCTACATAAATATATAGGCACATCAAGCCTACATCAAGTCAGTGACCAACCATGTAAGAAGAGACATTACTGTGTATACATGATGGGTTCTAAACATAGGGCAGGGTTATCATGGAGCAAAAAGAAATCTCTGAATGAAGTGGGTCTCAATTCCTTCCGCGTTACAAAATTTGCTAGGATTTCTTTCCATTCTTCTTCTAATAATTCTATTAATTTTAAAATAAATAAATACAGTCAGTTATAATTAGCATCATTTCTTATGATTGTTTGATTAGGCAGTGTGGTATATGGAAGTCATCAATCAGGCTAGTAAATATATAAAAAACAAAAATAATTCTTGCTTGTTAGTTAAGCCTGTGTTCATCCTCCTCTAATTTAGAGATCCTGCAAATCTGCAGTGACTTGCAGGCCTAGCCACTGCTTTAAGGGATGATGGAAAGAACTTTTTTTAAAATCTCACCCATTCACTAGAACAAACCAGTCTTGATGGGGAACCAAGAGACAAAAATTACAGTGTGTGCAGATACTCCTCTGATCCAGCCCCCTGAAGTGATCTGTTCTGTAGTGTTGCCATAGAAAATGGAAAGGAAGCCTCCAATTAGGGACGAGGTCACATTTAAGCAGAGATATTATGTAAATATCAGCCAGCCAGCACCCTGCAAAAAAAAAAAAATAAAGGCCTCATCCTGCCAGCCCTCCAAGGGCAGGCCTCGGGTTTGCTCCTACAACAGCCCTGCCAGCAGGACCCGGCTTGCAGGAGCAGGTGCCAGCCCCTGAGGCTGTCCCGGGCACCCCCGGCACCGCAGGTACAGCCCGGGAGGTGGCGGGGGGGGCCGAGCCCGGCGGGGGCGGGGGGGTCCGGGCTGTCCCCGCGGG